>SEYY01005496.1:20000-35000 GCA_009176605.1 Armadillidium nasatum
ACATGCGCACACAAACGCACACATGTACACGCACATACACACACTTGCGCCCATACACAAAAACACACACACGTGCACACGCATATTTACAACACATACTTCCATAACAACAAACACAATCACATCATAGATACATACATTTAGTCATATATAAAGCAATTGTAACCAGCTAATTAAAATTAATTTAAATTTTACCATTACATACACTGTTGTACTTAGTATATCAAAGTAAAACTCATGTAAATTATTTCTACTAATCACATTCCACTCCTTTGAACCCCTTAATCCCAATCATTTACTATATATTTGTCTTACCAAACATTCCCCTAACAAAGACTGAAGATTTTTATCTACACTTTTTTCATACTCACTCGCTACATTCATGCATTTCCACAACACTTATAAAAGGCATGGTATACCTTCCTACTTTAAATCGCCCTGCAGACCCTTAAATCTACATACTTAGCCTATCTATTTACACAAAGGCATGAGTAAAATCATACTAGTATATATATCTGACATTCGCGTTATGAAGCTTTACATTCATTATTCACCTCAAAGCTGTTCATTATATAATTTGAATCTTCATGGTCAATCTAACTTCAGCACCATAGTATAAGCATTACTTATACTATGTCAGCACTAAGATATGAACAAAGCCAGGCCATCAACTATCTAACATGAGAGACATTTACATTCAATCTAAACTCAAGAATATTTAACTTAAATCTCTTTATTCGACTTTAACTTAACACAAAGGTATAATCAAAGACATGTCGACCACACTCTATCACACAATTTATTAAACTTAACATACATTTCATACCCAAAAACTTACCATCATATACCTCAGTCACATGCAATCATCTCTTCAGCACACAATTTATAAAACTTTCATTTCATTACCTAAATCAACAAGCATATACTCTAATCTCCATATACTACCTGGCTTTTGACACTTCAGCATAGCCAAGCACATGTCAACATCTCTCCAACGCAGAATTTATAGAACTTAGCATCTACAACAGCTGCTATAGAACGACCAGAAAGGAAATCAGAGAGAAGGCCACAGAGAGAAGGATAGTTACCGTTAGATGGAAGTTTGGAAATCAAAGCTTTGTGCCAGACTCTATCGAAAGCTTCCGATATTTCCAGCGCCACAGCAAAAGATTCACTGAAATGCCGAAGAGCGGAAGACCAAGAGTCAAACAAAAGGGAAAGAAGATCACCAGTAGAGCGTTTCTTACGAAAGCCATACTGACGATCAGAGATAAGATTAGAAGAATTGAGATGTTTCCAAATCTTCCTGTTAAGGATAGATTCGAAAATTTAGAAAGAACGGAGGTTAAAGAAATAGGACCACAGTTAGAGGATTGAGAGGGGTCCCCCTTCTTAGGTACAGGCTGAATGAGGCCATGTTTCCAACAAGAAAGGAAGGTTGAAGTAGAAAGACAGAGACGAAATAGTTTACCAAGGCAGGGAGTGAGCTCGGAAGCGCAAGTTTTGAGAACCACAGGAGGGATACCATCAGGACCGTACGCCTTCTTAGTGTTAAGCTCAGAGAGAGCAGAAATGACGTCTTTAGGAGAAATAACAATTTTAGGCATAAATGAGTTGGAGGGGGTTGAAGGAGGAGGAATAGCTCCGGAATCGTCTAAGGTTGAATTAGAGGCAAAAGTTTGAGCGAAGAGTTCAGCTTTAGAGGAAGATAAAATGGCAGTTGTACCGTCGGAAGAAACTAAAGGTGGAAAAGAAGAAGAGGCAAAGTTAGAACTGACATTTTTTTCAAAATGCCAGAAAGGGCGTGAAGAAGAAGAATCAGAAAGATTATTGCATTTTCTAGGAAGAAATGAGTTTTTTGTGATACGAAGAATAGATTTTGCACGATTCCGGGATGAAATATAAGTTGAGTGAGTTTCTGGAGTTTGAAGACGAAGGTAATTTCTGAAGGCAGCATCCTGCGTCGGATAGCACGAGAACAAGCGGAGTTAAACCAAGGTTTGTTAAGTTTAGTAGAAGGGAAAGAATATGGAATGTACTCCTCCATGCCAGAGAGAATCACCTCGGTTATGAGCTCTGCACATTCCGAGGGACCCCTCCCACGGAAGCAGTAATCATTTCATGGGAAATCAGAAAAGTACAACCGCAAGTCAGACTAATTAGTGGCACCGTAATGCGAGAAACATCTCCTCGCCGATGGCTGGGGCCATTCTTGCGGAAGACTTGAAGAGACAGAACAGGATACAGAGATAAGAAGGTGATCGGAGAAACCCAGAGGAGGAAAGAGTTTAACAGAATAAGGGGAAGGATTTAAAGTTAGGAAAAGATCAAGTATGTTGGATTCATCACCAAGGCGATCAGGGATACGGGTAGGGAGATGCACCAACTGCTCAAGGTTGTTCTGGATAGAAAAGTGATAGGCGAGTTCACCAGCTGGTCATGAGAATTAGATGAAAGCCATTGACGGTGGTAAACATTGAAATCACCTAAATTGATGATTTCATAGAAAGGAGAGGAAGAAAGACTGTGTTCTATTTTGGAGTTAAGATAGTCGAAGAATTTTTTATGGTCAGTAGAATTAGGAGATAAATAGACAGAGCAAATGAATTTAGTTGTAGAGTTGCAGGAAAGTTTAAGCCATAAAGTAGAGAATTCAGAAGACTCCAAATAATAGATACGAGAATAAACAACATCGTTGCGCACATATGTGCAACATCCGCCTTTGGCTGAAAATTGAGGATAGACAGTAAGAGGAAACAGAGTAGTGTTTGTTGTCAGAGGACTCAGACACCTGGGTTTCAGTTAAGAACGAGAGATGAGGTCTAGAAGAAGAGAAGTGGTGTTCGACAAAGTGGAAATTAGAAAAAAAGACCTCGAATGTTGCAGAAGTTAAGGAAAAAAGAAGTCCATGCACCAGGGCAAGTCGGCTTCAAGTTCTTGGTGGCACCAACCCCATCACCGGAGGCCACCAACTCCCAAGTAGCGACGGGGGAAGGGGTGGATGAGGGGCTCTTCTTGGAAGATGACCCTCTAAGCTTCTCCGAGACAGTTTTTTGTTTCCCCATTGAGTTATTTTTTTAAAAGGTAATGTACATGTACGTGCTTGTAAATTTGTAGGATACATGGAAAGAAAGGGTAAGGTTGTGAGAGTATAGATACTCATATATATATATATATATATATATAATATATATATATATATATATATATATATATATATATATATATATATATATATATATATATATATATATATATATATATATATATATATATTATTTGAACATATGTATTTATATACGTATGTATGTATCTACGTACGAATACTTCAAAAGAAATTGCCTTTTTTTATTGACCGACATGAAATATTACCCAATTTTTGTAGACTTAAGAAACCGTATAATTATTTCAAATTAAAATAGAGAAAATTCTTTGTTCAAAACCCTTATTTGGTTTTCTCTTTCAAGCAAATCATTAATTAATAATATAAAAAAAAAATATAAAATATATATATATATATATATATATATATATATATATATATATATATATATATATATATATATATATATATATATATATATATATATATATATATATATATATATATATATATATATATATATATATATATATATATTATATATATATATATATATATATATATATATATATATATATATATATATATATATATATATATATATATATATATATATATATATATATATATATATATATATATATATATATATATATATATATATATATATATAATTATTATTAATTATTATTATTATTATTATTATTATTATTATTATTATTATTATTATTATTATTATTATTATTATTATTATTATTATTATTATTATTATTATTCAGGCTGACCTCATTGAACATTTTCGTTGCTTAGTACAATGGAGCGTAAATAAAACTTGCAGCCAATCAACTATAATAAACAAGGTTGATAATCAAAAAAAAGAAATAGAATATTTATTGATAAAGTAAAGAAAATAGTTTTTCCTTTTTATACAATGAACAAAATAGACAAGATTAGACTTAAGATTTAGGACTTTTATCAATCATTTATATAAGGGTTTATCATGAGACCATCCAAATTAAAACCAAGAATTTAAGTTGCTAAAAGAATTCAATATCCATTGCGAATATTAGGATTATTAAATTCGATGAACTAAAAGCATAAACTTTGCCTTAAATACAAAGGAGGAATCATTCCTTTTTAGTTCTGCAACAATTTGTGCTTAAATTAATTAAAAGCACTATTAGAAATGGAAAAAATATTTCACTGATAAATTCTGCAATGTACAGTCGTGAACAGAAGTTCGTTCCTATTAAGGTGGAAATAAATATTCATATAAAATGGAGATCATCTCAGATTCAGCCAATCACAGTTCAATTAAGCCCCTCTCAATGTTTTTATTCTCTTTTTATTCAAAATAGAGCTTTTATGAAATGATCTCCATTTTATATAAATATTTATTTCCAGCTTAATAGGAACGAACTTCTGTTCACG
The DNA here is from genome assembly GCA_009176605.1 of Armadillidium nasatum. Taxonomy (NCBI): domain Eukaryota; kingdom Metazoa; phylum Arthropoda; class Malacostraca; order Isopoda; family Armadillidiidae; genus Armadillidium; species Armadillidium nasatum. The sequence continues at coordinate 24,535 of SEYY01005496.1, forward strand.
ACTGTACTAGCAAGTTATTTTTATTATTATTATTTAGATAAACAATCTAATCAATAAAAGAAAAGAGCATACCCAAATTATAAATAAACTAACAATAAATTATGAAGTCTCAACTGACCAAAAGAAAATTTATTCACTAAATAATTATTTTGCCAATATTGGAAAGGATGTAATAGCAAATAAACCAGTAAGCCAAACGACACTTTGAAACATATTCTGCTCAATACAACTCACAATTCTCCTGTAAAAAATATAAAGCATTTAGATGTCTAAAATGTAATTGCCAATTTAAAAAAAAAAATAGAAAATAATAAATATCTTGAGCGTCCCAAACCACAAATACAAGCTCTGTCAGATATCATTTCCATTCCTCATACACACTTATTTAATGCTTCAATATTTTCAGGTGTTTTTCCCTCTATCCTTATAACTTCCTGCGTGTCTCCAATCTTTTAAAAAGAGACGACCCCTCCTTCCTTAAAAACTACAGACCAATATCAATCACGAAACCACACACGATTAGCAAAATATTCGAGAAAATAGTACCGAAGAAGCTCACCGAATATTTCACTTAAAACTCATTACTTAATGATTTCCAATTTGGTTTCAGAACAAGTTTTCAAATTAGGGTTCACTTATCTGTCTAACTGACAAACTTTACATAAATTTAGAAAATAAAAAAATTAAATGGTTTAAAACTTAACTCAAAGGAAGAAAACAATATGTAAATTGGATAAAATACTTTCTAATACATAGCAAATAAAGACTGGTGTACCACAGGGTTTCGTACTAGCACCATTCTATTTTCAATATAAGCAAACGACTTAATCAACCAATACAACTTTCTCAATCTCGTTTCCAGGTCATACATATATATATATATATATATATATATATATATATATATATATATATATATATATATATATATATATATATATATATATATATATATATATATATATATATATATATATATATATATATATATATATATATATATATATATATATATATATATATATATATATATATATATATATATATATATATATATATATATATATATATATATATATATATATATATATATATATATATATATATATATATATATATATATATATATATATTATATATATATTATATATATTATATATTATTATTATTATGTTATTATATATATTATTATTATTATTATTATTATTATTATTATTATTTATTTATTATTATTATTATTATTATTATTATTATTAAAAAGCCAATTTATTCTTTTCATTTAAGATTTTTTTTCCCCGATTGCAAATATTCTTTTAGATGTGAATAACTATCAGGATAGTTTAATAATTAATTATTCTTCCCCTAAGACATATTATTTATTTGTTAAACAAATATTTTCCTTAAATAAAAATTTATAATTTGCATCATTTCTTTTTACATAATCATTTAAAGTTTTTTTTTTTTTTTTAAATTTTATATTACAGGTTACAACTCTGCTACCAAAAACGGCTTCAAAATGTTTGTTATCAGTCCATGAAGTTGAGTTTTTACGGGATTGTGTCTTCATTTGCTCGCAAACATTCAACTGCACTCTGGCTTGTCTTAATGGTATGGTTTAAGGCAGGCTTTACGGTATAAGCATAAGAAAGCCTTTCAATCCTTACGACTTAGGCGTATCAATCTATATTTTGTAAAATGTAAGGTTAAAAGCTCTGTTTCTATTTTTAGGTTTTTGCGCTTCACAATATTTTTAGCTTAATAAAGTTTTTTTTTTTTTTTTCTAGATAATTTACTTCTTTTTCATTACAATTTGACAGGGTTGGTAACCTATTATTTTATAAAATATAAATTGTTACGCGTACTACTTAAGGTTCAGCATTTCATTATTTATTTTCAAAAGTATTAATGCTTCTTTTTTTTTTTAATAAGAATATTTTCCATTACATTTTTTTAAATATCTGCAATTATAAACGCTAGTTTCATAAAAGAGATTACTGATATATTACTGGTGATCTCCTTCCCTTCTCTCTGACTCTTGGTCCTCCGCTCTTCGGCATTTCGGTGAATCTATTGCTGTTGCGCTAGACATATTGAAAGCTTTCGATAAAGTCTAGCAGAAAGCTTTGATTTTCAAGCTTCTCTCTTTCGGAATCTATCCTTCTCTCTGTGAACCTTCTCTCTGATTTCCTTTCCGGTCGTTCTATAGCAGCCGTTGAAGACGGCCATCTTTCTTCCTATAAATCTATTAATAATCGTGTTCCTCAAGGATCTGTTCTACCCCAAACACTTTTTCTGTTTTTCATTAATGATCTTCTCTCTGTTACTTTATCTCCTATCCACTCCTATGCTGATGACTCCACCCTTCATTACTATTTTCAATTTGAAAGGAGCCCCTCCCAACAACAGTTAATAGACGAAAGGAAGGTTGCCTTGGAGCAGCTGACCTCTGATCTATCTCGTATTTCAAATTGGGGCAGAGAGAACATGGTTATTTTCAATGCCACCAAAACAATTTTTCCATCTCTCTACTAGACACAATCTTCCACAAAACTATCAAACCTTCATCTCTCCTTAATATTCTTGGTGCTTCTTTTTCTCGTGATCTTTCTTGGAAAGCTTCTAAGAGGTTAGGTGTTCTGAGGCCCCTTCGGTTATTCTTCACTCCACCCCAGTTGCTTGCTCCCTATAGAGGTGTTATTCACCTCTGTATGGAGTATGCGTCACTATTCTGGGGTGGTTCCACTCATACAGCTATCCTTGAGAAGGTGGAGTCTAGGGCTTTCCGTCTTATCAACTCTCCTGCTATCACTAATTCTCTCCAGTCTCTTTCTGCCCGTCGAAATGTTGCGTCATTTTCTCTATACTAGCGCTATTACAATGAACACTGATCTTCTGAACTCTCTCGTCGCATACCTCCTCCATTGAGAAGGGTTCGTGCGACTCGATTTTCTACACAGTCTCATCCTTTCTCTGTCCAACTCTCTGACCCCAGACTCAACCGCTATGCTCTGTCGTACATGTACTCTACCCGTAATTTCTGGAACACACTCCTTTTATCTATTTTCCCAAACTCTTATGACTTGCACACCTTCAAACGTCGTGTATCAGGTCACGTTGGCTTTTAATTTGACCAGGTTTCCGTCTTTCCCCTTAACTCTGGTGAAAATTTTGATAGGCCATTGGACTTTGCCCACCAGTGGTATATATATATATATATATATATATATATATATATATATATATATATATATATATATATATATATATATATATATATATATATATATATATATATATATATATATATATATATATATATATATATATGTGGCGGCGCTAAGGTTATCGGAACCCCATCGCATGATCTTCCTTAAGGGCTCCTGTTATATATATATATATATATATATATATATATATATATATATATATATATATATATATATATATATATATATATATATATATATATATATATATATATATATATATATATATATAATTGCTTTGTTTTACCTCTAAGGATTTCTTTTTCTACTCGTACAAGGATCTCCGTCTGGGGCACACAAATACCCGGGAGCCCCTCAGATCGTGGGATCCGATGGAGCCTTAACACCCCCACTGTATATATATATATATATATATATATATATATATATATATATATATATATATATATATATATATATATATATATATATATATATATATATATATATATATAATTATACACATCACTACCACTCACGGGCAAAACCCAATTCAAGGATGGGGTGTTAGAAGAATAAAATTAAGTAAAAGAGTACAAAAACCTAAAAATAAAAACCACCCTTTCAGGTCTCACCTATCAGAAATTTCTTAGGTGAGGGCAGACGTGGGCTTTAAAGAAATTGAGATTAAATTCTGCAGGAAAAACAGAAGATAGGAGAGAGCTCCACAAAACAGAGGAGGCAGGTAAGAAGGAGGCACCATAGTGGACAAGCCTCGAGTTGCCTATGTCCAACCAAAACTGATGCGCAGAAAATGCACCCCTTGTGTTAAGAGGACGCCGTAAATGTGGAGTTACACGGGTGGATAATTCCCTCGAGCATTTGCCGCTGTAGTACCTATAGAAAAGAGGCAAGGCACTAACGTCGCGTCGCAAAGATAAAGAGTCAAGAGAATTGGAAAGAGCGGAACCATTTATTAATCTTTTAGCCTTTGACTCAACCAATTCCAAAAGACTGGTAAAACCTGAGCCACCCTCGATATGAGAGTAGTACTCCATACAAGGGAGGATGAGACCCTTGTATAATTGGAGTAACTGCAAGGAAGAAAAAATTCTCGCAGTCTAAACAGAAACTCCCAGCTTCTTTGAAGCCGCCCTAGCATCCATTCCCATATGTGGATTATAAGACATTTTTTTGTTTATGTGAAATCCAAGGATGACATGGAAGAACCATCGAAAGAAATAGAAAAGTTTGGAGGTGTCTTTGAGAGGGAGATTAATAGAAGTTTAGTTTTTAAAGAGTTGAATTTCACAAGATTGAGACGACTTCACTGGGAAATTCTATCCAGATCTGCAAGAATAGAATCGGAAAGGTGAAGACGAGAGGCAACTATATATGCAATGGAAGGAGCAGATTTGAAATAAGTAGAAGAATGGAGGGTTGAGTCATCCGCATATGAATGGATAGGGTTAGATGAACAGCTGAGAAGATCATTAATGGAAAGTAGGAATAGAGTAGGAGACGAGTCAGAACCCTGAGGAACACCACTGTTGACAGGAAAGGAAGAAGTTGCTCTATCAACAACAGCCGAAATTGAACTATTAGAAAGAAAGCAAAGAGAAGGAGGAAACCCAAAGGATGGGAGCTTACAAAGCAGTGACTCATGCCATACATGGTCAAATGCCTTAAATATGTCAAGCGCCACCACGCAAGTCTCCCCATGGTCCCAAAGGACAGAAGACTATAAATCTCTAAGATAGGAAAGTATTTCACAAGTAGACCTCGAACGTTAAAAGTCATACTGATGATCAGAAAAAGGGAATGAGATTCCAGATGATCTAAGAAGTGAGAGTTGAGAAAGGGTTTCAAAGATCTTAGACAGAATGCAAGTAAGAAATATAGGGCAATAGTTGGAAGGATCAGAGCATCTACCTTTCTTCGGAATAGGTTGGACTAATGAGAGCTTCCAACACTGAGGAAAAGTACTAGTATTGAGGCATAGAGAGAAAAGTTGAACGAGGGACGGAGTCAACTCAGAGGCACACTCTCTTAAAACTCGAGGAGGAATGCCATCCGGGTCTCTTGCCTTCCTAACGTACATAGACTTCAGAAGCCTATGCAACTGATCAAATTTAATTACAGGTAAAGGAATGGGACATCTGAGAGGAGAAGAAGTAGGAGGAGAATTACCGGAATCTTCCAGGGTTGAATTAGAAGAGAACAGGAGGCCGAAGAGTTCAGTTGGAGTGTTAGCAACAGAACCATCAGAGAGAATAAGAGGAGGAAATTAAGATTTACAAAAATTGTTGCATATGTTTTTGGCAAGAGGACAGAAAGATTTTTCAGTAGGAGAATTTAGGAGCTCAGCACACCTTCGTTTGGTGAAGGTTCGCTTTGCTCGTCGAAAAACATTCCTGCAACAATTCCAATCTGAATAAAAATTAGCGAGAGTGATAGGAGAAGGAGAATTTTTCACTCTCGATACGCGATGTCTCTAGCCTAAATGGCATGAGAACAACTGTGATTGAACCTTGGATTTTGAGGAGAGAAAGATTTAGTTGAAGAAGGAATGAACCTACTCATTCCAATATATATATATATATATATATATATATATATATATATATATATATATATATATATATATATATATATATATATATATATATATATATATATATATATATATATATATATATATATTTCTAATATGCTATTGGGGATTCGAACCTTGACCTTTCAGATGGCAAGCAAAAGCGCTATCAACCACACCACGAAGGTACAAAAGGAAATCGCATTTGAGAAAACTCATAATCACATGTTATGATGACAATCTCAAAGGACCTGCCCGACCTCGCTCATAACAGGTTATTATGAGCTTTCTCAAATGCGATTTCCTTTTGTACCTTCGTGGTGCTGTGGATAGCGCGTTTGCTTGCCATCTGAAAGGTCACGGTTCGAATCCTCAATAGCAGATTAGAAATTGTAAAATTTTATTCCACGGTGTATTGTGGTTTCATACGTATATATATATATATATATATATATATATAATATATATTAATATATATATATATATATATATATATATATATATATATATATATATATATATATATATATATATATATATATATATATACAGGAACTAAGTGCTCAATATACAGTGCTCGTGTCTCGACCTACGCTGATCCTGCCATCAGTGATGCAAATCCTCTCGTATCTTTACCAGGGAATTGTTTTTCCTCTTGGTTTTACAATGGTGATTTAACTTCAAAAATTATTAAAATTTCCGCATCTAGCGTATCAGGAGAAAACATGAAACCAGAAAATATGATAAATGGGTATTTTTGTCACTATGATAAGTTGAATCATTTCGGAAGTGAAATAAATAAAAATTCCACTTGGTTCACAGTTGAGCTCGATAAAGTCTATCGAATTTCGAAGATCATTGTGCAAACAACGAGAGATATATGGTTTCAAAATGTAGAAATCCGAATTGGAAACATAACAGATCCTCCCCCTTTTAAAGATAACACTCTCGTTGCTACTAGATCAGCTGAAATGCACTACGATCTTATCGTGGTTGAAGTGAACCCTCCATTGTGTGGTAGTGTTTTGACTTTCTTCGCAAATGAAGACTCCTTTTCAGTTGGAGACTTAAAAATTATTGAATAAATAACGAGTTTTACAGAATAAACTTTTCTTTTACTTTATTTAATTAATTGATTCAATGAATTAATATTTGTAATTGAAAATCTGAAGCTTTAAGAATGTTATTTTCATTTACAATGTTTAAATCATTTTATGTTTTAAGTAATTTCAATTAATTGGCAAAAAAAATGGTTTCATGTGTTTTAATTGGATTGTACACATTAATGCTAATATATATATATATATATATATATATATATATATATATATATATATATATATATATATATATATATATATATATATATATATATATATATATATATATATATATATATATATATATATATATATATATATATATATAGATTGTTTCTGAGTTTCGATTGCTAAAAAATATCGAAAATAGAAAATATCGGAAGCCTAACGTAAACAAGAAAGTTGCCAGAGGTACTATTACACTAGACATACACACAATTATTATTATTTACTTTTCTAACAGAACCTAATTCGACTTATCATAACCTGAACTACCGAAGATGCCGTAATTTAACCTAAATAATAATAATTTTAATGTACTTATAGTTTATAACATAACCTAAATTTAAAGTATCTGAACTGAAAAGAACAAATTACACATATCTTGAACAGTCAAGGTAACTGAAACTCGTTAGGTAGGAAAGTATTGATTAAAATAAAATATCGACATAAAAAATATCGATATAAAAAATATCGAAACTCAGAAACAATCTACACTTAAGCCATAAATATATATATATATATATATATATATATATATATATATATATATATATATATATATATATATATATATATATATATATATATATATATATATATATATATATATATATATATATATATATATATATATATATATATATATATATATATATATATATATATATATATTATATATATATATATATATATATATATATATATATATATATATATATATATATATATATATATATATATATATATATATATATATATATATATATATATATATATATATATATATATATATATATATATATATATATATATATATATATATATATATATATATATATATATATATATATATATATATATAGAAAAGCAACACATAAATAAACTTCTTAAATAAAATCAGTAGTTTTATTAAATTCCAAATACTTATATTAATCGACGTTTCGGGAATCTTCTCATTCCCATCATCAAGATCTTAAAGTTATTTAATATTATATAAATCTTCGATGGTAAAATTTTTTTAAGATATAATTAATAAATTAACAGCGAACACTTTTTTTAAACAGAACAGGATGAACACATATTAGAATAGGAGTAACTGAAAAGGACTGCTGTCATAGCTAATTGAAGGCTTGAGACTGGATATGTGAATGGATTCTAGTTTTTTTAAGTCAAGTAAAATGTTTGGTTTGTGTGATGATGGAGAAATGATTAGGGTTATAGGGTGGTCTTTACTGTGGCTATGATTTCTAATGCTGGAGGGGTTAGGAGAAGTGAAAAGATTACCCGTTCGTGCCGAACGACCCCTATGGTCCTCTGTTCTAAGGACGAGTTGGCGTTGGGTGTGGTCAAACGGTCGACACAATTTTTTTAGAGTATGGCCAAATCGTAGACAATTTATAACTGAATGGAAAACGATAGACAGATTTTTGTCAAAAGTGTCGACGATTTGACCTGTCGACGATTTGGGTATAGCACCTTATTAACATAGGATTCGTTACAGACACCACAAATATATTTATTTACAACAGAAGAGCGTAAGTGTGTTGGTAAATGTTCTTTATGGTTGAGAAAAGAACCTATAGATCTATTGGGTAGAATTAAATTTTATATGAATTTGTAGGATTTTTTGGAGGGCTTAATACATGAGTGATCATAAAAAGGGAATTTAATGAAAAAGGGGAGTTTAGGGACGGTTAATGATTGAATGTTAGAGTAAAATATAGATGCAAGGAATCTATTAATTAGTGTGTAAATCAGGGAGGAAGGGTACAGATTAGAGTTGAAAAGTTTAACCAAAAAGTCAAAATCTTTATGGAGATTATGGTAATTCGAAGATAGATGGAAGGCTCTGTAGATTAAAGTTTTATTACTATTGCATTTGTAACGAAAAGGAACATGACTGAAGAAATTTTGAGAGAGATTGATAAAGGTAGGTTTACGATGGTTAAATGGTAATGAAATATAAATGATTTTGCATATCGCAATATTAGCCTGTCCTTTAAAAAATATCTGAATATTTTTTCAAGCAAAAAAAAATTTATTTTTTTTTTTATTTTCAGTTTTCATTCAAAACAATTAGGCCCCAAGATTAATTTGGGCACGAGATATTTACCAAAAAAAGTGATTTTCCAATTTAATATAGCGTTATTTTAATCTATAACATGTTTATAGTAATTCATTTTTAAACAACACAAATATTTTAGATATTATGATTTGTTCAAAATTAAACTGTTAAACACTTTTAAAAATATATTTATTTAAACGACATAAAATGGAAGCTGAAGCTCCTTCGTAATTTCTTCTTCGCAGCCCCAGTTACTTGCTCATCATAGGGGGTGTTGTTCACACATGTATCAAGTCCTCACAAATCTGAAGTGGTTTCATTGACACAACTCTCCTTGAAAAGGTGGAGTCTTATTCTTATATACTCTTTAACTCTCACTAACTCTTTTCAGTCTCTTTCTGCCCATCAAACTATGATGTCTCTCTCTCTCTCTCTCTCTCTCTCTCTCTCTCTCTCTCTCTCTCTCTCTCTCTCTCTCTCTCTCTCTCTCTCTCTCTCTCTCTCTCTCTCTCTCTCAATACTATCACTATTACTGAGAACACTTCATTTTAAAGCTCTCCCGAAGCATACCTCCTCCACTGAGAAGGGCTCGGGTGATGCCACTGCCTAAACAGTCTCATCCATTCTCTATCCAACTCTCTGACCCCAGTCTTAACCGCTATGTTTAATCTCAAAGGTACTCTATTGTTGGAGTCTAGAATATCCTCCCTTCTTCTATTTCGTCAAAATCTTCGACTTGCACACCTTCAAACTCCGAGTTTCGGATGATGTCTGCCTTTAATTGACATAGATTTTGATAATCTCCAAATCAGGTGGAAAAATTGGTAAACCTCTTGCCTTTTCCCACCAGAGGAGATTATATATATATATATATATATATATATATATATATATATATATATATATATATATATATATATATATATATATATATATATATATATATATATATATATATATATATATATATATATATATATATATATATATATATATATATATATATATATATATATATATATATATATATATATATATATATATATATATATATATATATATATATATATATATATATATATATATATATATATATATATATATATATATATATATATATATATATATATATATATATATATATATATATATATATATATATATATATATATATATATATATATATATATATATATATATATATATATATATATATATATATATGCTGTTAGTTATATTACATTTCTATTCTTTAAACTCAATATTATTTTATTAATATC
>SEYY01005496.1:42500-47038 GCA_009176605.1 Armadillidium nasatum
TTAAAAAAAAGCTACAATGATTAGATAGTTCAATTTTTGTGAGTTTATAGAGAATTGATAGGGCTACAAATTCTTTTCAATATACTATTCGATTTGATTCGGTATTTTTGAGATATAGCTCTTCAAATGAGGTCCATTTTTGTGCCAATTTTCAAAAATTTTAAAAGTTTGAGAGACTATATCTTTCTTTAAACTAAATTTTTTTTTAACAATGCTCTAAACATATCCTAAACAATATCTAAAAATAAAAAATATTGTTCGAGGGATTTTTTTTTAAATAATTTTTTTCTCCGGAAAGGTATAATTTTTTTCAAAAAAAAATTTGAGTGCCTATTACTTTTTTTCTAGACGTGATATCAAAAATTTCTTTGTACAGCATCCATAAATTGGGGCTAAGATTGTTCAGTTAAAATTTCAGGGCATGTGGTACAGTGGTTTGACCCCACTATTTTTTTTTTTATCTTTTGACCCCAAATAACTTCTAAACGGTTAATCACTCGTAAAAACGTTAGAAATGGACTATTTTCGTCGGGAAAAAAGCTATAAATACTGAAAATTTCAGCTCAGTCGGCTAAAAAATAAAAAAAAATTAAAAACGGGCTCAGCCCAATTTTCCGGCATTCAATGTGTTAATGGAAGCTGAGGCTCCTTCGTAATTTCTTCTCGCAGCCCCAATTACTTCCTCATCATAGAGTTGTTGTTCACCCCTGAGTCAAGTACCTGTGGTGGTTCTATTCATACGGCTCTCCTTGAAAGGTGGAATCTTGTGTTATTATTCTTATAAACTCTTTAGCTCTCACTAACTCTCACCAGTCTCTTTCTGACCATCAAATTGTTGCATCTCTCTCTCTCTCTCTCTCTCTCTCTCTCTCTCTCTCTCTCTCTCTCTCTCTCTCTCTCTCTCTCTCTCTCTCTCTCTCTCTCTCTCTCTCTCGCTCGCTCTCTCTTTCTCTCTCTCTCTCTCAATACGATGGCTATTAAAGAGAACACTTCTCTTTAGAACTCTCCCGTAGTTTGCCTCCTCCACTGAAAAGGGCTCGTGCGACCTGCTTGTTTACACAGTCTCATCCTTTCTCTGTCCAACTCTCAAACTCCAGTCTTAACAGCTATGTTCAATCTTACAAGTGCTCCGCTGTTAAAGTTTGGAAAACACTCCCTTTTACTATTTTCTCAACATTCTTTGACTTGTGCGCATTCAAACACGATGTATCGGATCAGGTCTGCCATTAATTAACATTGATTTTGATAATCTCCAACTCAGGTGAAAAATTGGTAGGATAAAATGTTATGGAAAAATTAAGTTTGTTTTGTTTATTACCAAGAAGGTAAGAAATAAGTGTAGGGAGTTGCCCTAATTAATTAATCACAATGTAGTTTACAAGAGCAAAGAGGGTATAAGCAAGCTATATAATAGCTATGTTAGGCCTGCACTAGAGTATTGTGCACAGGTTTGGGCTCCTCATTTAAGAAAAGACATAGATATGCTGGAGAGAGTACAACGTCGAGCAACAATGATGATTTCTTGCTTTGAAAATAAGAGCTATGAAGAGAGATTTAAGAAGTTAGGAATGTTCTCGGTTGAAAGGAGATTTCTCAGAGGTTGTATGATACAAGTTTACAAAATATTTGCATCTGACAGTAATACAGAGATTGAAAAATACTTTATAGTGGACCGTGGAAGAGTAACTAGAGGACATGATAAAAAAATTAAAAAGAAGCCATGCCATCTCGATCTAAGAAAATACTCTTTCAGTAATAGAGTTATTAATTTTTTGGAATAAATGCCACAAGAGATTGTTGACTGTGATTCTCTTGTCAAATTTAAAAGGGAGCTAAATAGATATATGGATGGTTTAGGTATTATATAGCATAACTTCACTAAGCCAAATTGGCAGGGTAAATATGAATTTTTAGATCAACCTATGACTAAGCTTAACGGGCAGTTTTGTAGTAGTGGGTGATGGATCGTTGAGTGTTACATGTGTAATGTATTAGTATTGAAATTATTATTATTTGTCTTGACTGGGACATTCTCGATAGGCCCTTGTGGCTTCTAACTGTCTCTATTTTCCTATGTTCCTATGTTCCCAACTGCTAAACTTTGTTCTGGATAGAAAGTGTTAGGTGAGTTCATTAGCTGGATCATGAGAACTAGATTAAAGATATTGCCGGTGTTAAACATTAAAGTCACCTAAAATGAAGAGTTCAGAGAAAGGAGAAGAGGAAAGAATGTATTCTATTTTGGAATTAAGATGTCGAAGAACTTTTTATAGTCCTTATAGTTACAAGATAAGTGGTCAGAACAAATGAATTTAGTTGTAGAGTTGCAAGAGAGCTCAATCCATAATGTAGAGAATTTAGAAGACTCCAAATTACATACACAAGAACAGACAACATCCTTGAACACATATGAGGCACATCCGCCTTTGACTGGAAATTGAGGATAGAGTCATTAGGAGGATACAGGTTAGGGTTTGTTAACAGAACACTCAAGCACTTAAGATTCAGTTTGGACAAGACATGAAGTTTAAAAGAAGAGATGTGCGGTTCTTCAAATTAGAAACTAGGCAAAAGACCACTAATATTGCAGAAATTAATGATAAAAGAAGAGCTTGCACTAGGAAAAGTCATCAAAATCATGGTAATACCAATTCCATCACCGGAGGCCACCAACTCCCAAGTGGTGATCTGGAAGGGGTGGATGAAGGGCTATTTTCGGAAGCATCGCCTCTATGCTTCTCCAATGCAGTTTCCTGTTTCTTATTTTTAATTGTTTTAAAAAAGCAATGAACGAGTAAGCGCTCTTAAATTTGGGCGATACATGTGAAGAAAGGGGAAGGTAGTGGGAGCATAGGCACTCTAATTTCGGTCAGAAGTACACTAGAGACCCTCTGATAAGGTGAAAATCGAAAAAGAACGAACCAAAAATAAACGGAATTAAAAAGAATGGAATAACCCCCCAATCACATCACGAGTAATGCCCAGGGAGTACTTTCATTGCTTCTGACTGCGGACCGTCCTTATATATATATATATATATTATATATATATATATATATATATATATATATATATATATATATATATATATATATATATATATATATATATTATATATATATATATATATATATATATATATATATATATATATATATATATATATATATATATATATATATATATATATATATATATATATATATATATATATATATATATATATATATATATATATATATATAATATATATATATATATATATATATATATATATATATATATATATATATATATATATATATATATATATATATATATAGTTATCCTCTGGTGGGCAAAGGCCGAAGGCTTACCAATATCCACCAGCGTTGGGGAAAATTCGAAATCGGGTCTCTAATGGCCGACGTGACCCGTTACACGGTGTTTAAAAGTGTGCAAGTCAAAGGAAGATGGGAAAACAGATACAGGTATTGTGTTCCAGACTTTACCAGTAAAGCACATGTAAGAGTGAGCATAGCGGTTAAGTCTGGAGTCGGAGAGTTGGACAGAGAAAGGATGAGACTGTGTATAAAGTCTTGTCACACGAGTCCTTCTCAATGGAGGAGGTATGCGACAAGAGAATTCAGAAGAGCAATGCTCGTTGTAATAGAGATAGTATAGAGAGAGTGACGAAACAATTCGACGGGAAGAGAGAGATTGTAGAGAGTTAGTAAGAGCGGGAGAGTTGATAAGACGAAAAACCCTAGACTCCACCTTTTCAAGAATAGCTGTAATGTAGCTGTAAGTAATGTGATCTTTCCAAGAAAGATCACGAGAAAAAGTAATCACCGAGAGTATTAAGAACAGATGAAGGTTTGAGTTGAGTGTTTTCGAAGAAGATATCATAGTTGTGTGGATGATTGTGTCGAGTAGAAAGATGGAGGAATTGAGTTTTGGTTTGCATTGAAAACAATCTTGTTTTCTCTGACCAAATTTGAAATACAAGATAGATTAGAGGTCAGCTGCTCCAAGGCAACCCTCCTTGCGTCTAGTAACTGTTGTTGAGAGGGGCGCCTTTCAAATTGAAAAGAGTAATGAAGGATGGAGTCATCAGCATAGGAGTGGATAGGAGATGAAGTAACAGAGAGAAGGTCTTTAATGAAAAGTAGAAAAGTGTTGAGGATAGGACAGATCATTGAGGAACACCACTATTAATAGATTTAAAGGAAGAACGGTGGCCATCTACAACTGCTGCTATAGAAAGACCAGAAAGGAAATCAGAGAGAAGGATAGATTCCGAAAGAGGGAAGTTTGGAAATCAAAGATTTGTGCCAGACTCTATCGAAAGCTTTCGATATGTCTAGCGCAACAGCAATAGATTCACCGAAATGCCGAAGGGCGGAGGCCCAAGAGTCAGAGAGAATGGAAAGGAGATCACCAGTAGAGCGTTTCTTACGAAAGCCGTACTGGCGATCAGAGATAAGATTAGAAGAACTGAGATGTTTCCAAATCTTCCTGTTAAAGATAGATTCGAAAAACTTTAGAAAGAACAGAGG
>SEYY01005497.1:5000-18276 GCA_009176605.1 Armadillidium nasatum
TTTTTTTTTAAATCAATATTTCATTCTAATATATAATTTTCAATAATTTTAAAATTAAACTAAACGAAAGATATTGAACTAACCACACAATCTCCTCCAAATTATGCGAGTCATAATATAAAACAAAACTAACATTTAAAGAATACATAAAGACATTATTAAACAAATTCGCAAATTATATGTACATTCTTGTTAAATTAGCAAAATCCATTCCACAGTATCTACTAAGAAAAATATATTTTGCACATATTCACCCCCACACACTTTACTATCTCTCCGTACATGGGACAACACAGAAAACATTCCCATTAAATCATAACAATGCAAAAACGAATCATAAGGCTCCACAGTGGCAGCAGAGATTTTTATAGTTGATCGTAACTCTGCGTTGCGTCAGCATAGGGAAGAAAAAAATCACGTTATTGATATAAGTTCTGGCAAAGTTGCTTATTTTCTTGCCAAAATATTGATAATAGAAAGTTTTTAGAATCTTTCATCATTAAAAACATTAATAATTTTAATCGGTCCCCTTGTGAAGTGAAAATTGATTATATTTTGAATTATTTAATAAAAGAATGAGAAGTTTAACAGAAATATTTTGGAAAAAAAAAAAACCAGTTTCATGGTAATTTTTGTTCATAATTCCAAACCAACAAAAATTTGATTAAGTCTTCGTCTTGGAGTAAATGTTTCAGTTCTTTTCTCTTTTCATCTTACCCTACAAGAACCTTGGATAAAGATCCTCCGGGTGTTGAGGTTGAAAGCTCGGTTTTTAACATACTTAATTAAATTTTAGTTAATTTGTTACTCTTTTTTATCTTTTTATGATTTTATCGTTTTAACGTAATAATTTTTGGTTCTTAGGTTGAAGTTAGGGTGTTCATAATATTATATATATAAATATATTATAATATATATATATATAATATATATATATATAATATATATATATATATATATATATATATTATATATATATATTCTTCATCTTCTCCCTAGAAAGGTTTTCACCATATCTGTGGGACCAGCATATTTCGTCATCTGCTTTTAAAAGTCCTTCTTCAATAGTGCACTAAAAGATCATGTTTTTTGACTCGTTGGTTTCAGTGCCAATTCTTGAGTTTTATTTAAACTCTCAGATAGGGATTCCACCCTTTCAGTGGGACTAGCTCCTTTTTCATTTAACCTCTAAAAACTTTTCAAAGAGCTCTCCAGAATTTTATGCTTCTAAGAGCAATGGTTTCCCTGGCTGGTTCTGGAGTTGTTACAAGCAGGAAGCAATAGGTTTAGAGCCTAGTTGCTAATTCTATCGTCCTCGCTTTTGGCTCTCCTCGCATGATCCAACCTTGTCACCTAATCAAAACTCATGTTTTTAAATTTTATATTCTTAATATTAATGCTGAGTTTTTATTTAAGCGGAAAGTATGTTATCTGAAAGATTTGTTGCTCCTCCATAAATTTTCGAAAAATATTTTTAAATTTCCTTTAATTTCTTTTAAAAAAAAATGCCGATATTTTAAGTCTAGAATTCATATTTTAAAATAAATTTGTTTTTATTTTTAATCTGCTCGAAAAATAATTTCCTTTTCAAAACAATTCTTAAGCATTCTCTATAAAATCTTTCTTACTATTAGAATAGATTGCGAAGATTGCTATGCTTTCTCTTCTCTTCTCAATCTTCCTTATGATGCTTCTTACTTATCTTTTCCCATCCGTTTTTTAAGCAACGTCTTCCCTGACGACGGCCGAATCATTATATATATATATATATAATATATATATATATATATATATATATATTATATATATATTATATATATATATATATATATATATATATATATATATATATATATATATATATATATATATATATATATATATATATATATATATAAATATATATTATATTAGAACTCAGACTCCCATGTTTACTCTGGAATGTGGAATTTCATGAAATCTGAAAAGGATAGTCTGGTTTCGAACTCAAAAAGAAGGAATAGAGAAAGTTAGGAGATCGAATGGGAAATATGCTTTCATACTTGAAGGTGTTGTAAATGACTACACTAACGAACAACAACCATGCGACACCATTCGACTTGGACCTAATTTGAATTCTGTTGCATACGGAATCGCTCTAGGCAAAGAACAACCATTATTAAGGTATATATATATATATATATATATATTATATAAGATATATATATATATATATATATATATATAATATATATATATATATATATATATATATATATGCTTCATCCTTGCTCTTGTGATATGAATGAATGTATATATATATATATATATATATATATATATATATATATATATATATATATATATATATATATATATATATATATATATATATATTATATATATATATTATATTATATATATATAGAGAGAGAGAGAGAGAGAGAGAGAGAGAGAAGAGAGAGAGAGAGAGAGAGAGAGAGAGAGAAGAGAGAAAAGAAAAAAAAAAAAAAAAAAAAAAAAAAAAAAAGTATATATATATATATATATATATATATATATATATATATATATATATATATATATATTATATATATATATATATATATATATATATATATATATATATATATATATATATCTATAATATATATATATATATATATAATATATATTATATATTATATATATATATATATATATTATGAATTCCTCATAAGACCCTGGTTATGTATATATGCCCTCTGTGCATATATACTTTATACTCTACAGTTACATAGAAGGCACATATATTTTTGTTTTTGATGATTGAAAAGTTGAAAAGTTCTTTCCTTTACAGACATTATTGTTTTAATTTGTTTAAAGTATTCACTTTATTATTTATAAGTGAATTAAGATAAAAAGCTTTATTGATTTGCTTTGCTTTACATTGCTTTTGTTTGCTTACTTACTCCTTAAGGATACACCAAACCAGGTAGGACGGCGAATGTATTTTTTTATTGGATTGAAATGATACCTTTTGTATGGACAACTTCTCTTGTTATATTCGTTTTGAATTATTTCTAAAGGTTATTTGTACTCTTGAATCTATTTCGTCTTATAAACACTTTTGCTCTCTCCAATCTCTTTTTAACTGTTGAATTGTTGTGTCTCTTTCTTTATACTATCGCTATTACAAAGGATATTGCTCTTCTGAACTCTCACTTCACATACCTCCTTCATTGAGAAGGCTTTTGCGATTCAACTTTCTATACAGTCTTATCCTTTCTTTGTCCAACTCTCTGACCACAAACTTTACCGCTATGCTCAATGTTACTTCTACTCTACTGGTAAAATCTGGAACACACTCCCTTTAATTGCTTTCTCAACTTCCCTTGATTGCACACTTTTAAACGCCGTGTATGAGGGCATGTCGGCTATTAATGATTTGATTTCCGGTATTTCCCCAACTCTGATGGTAAATGGTAGGTCTCTGGCCTTTGCCCACCAGAGGATATATATATATATATATATATATATATATATATATATATATATATATATATATATATATATATATATATATATATATATATATATATATATATATATATATATATATATATATATATATATATATATATATATATATATATATATATATATATATATATATATATATACTTCTCCTTTCTCTGAAATCATCATTCCTCCTACCAAAAGTAATTATCTCTTCTAAAGATTTCAGTTCTACTCTGTCTGTGAATGAAAATTAAGAAGGAGCTCGGTCCTGACGGTATCCCTCTTTCGGTTCTTAAAATGAGTTTGAGAATTTGTATTCTGCCTTGGTAAAGTGTTACGTCTCTTCCTATCAACTTTTCAACCCTCTGACTAATGTCCTGTCAATTTATCCTCTGTTATTTTCAAAGTTTTCAAATCAATCCATAATTGGAATATTTAGAAACATCTTAAATCTTTTAGTCTTATCTCAGATCGCCAGTATGTCCTCAGTAAGAAATGCTCGACTAGTGATCTTCTTTCCTTTCTCTTTGACTTTTAATCATCTGCTCTTAAATATTTCAGTGAATCTTTTGCTGTGGCGTTTGACATAACGACCTTCTATTAAGTCTGGCATAAATCTTTCATTTCTAAACTCCCCTCTTTCGGTACCTATCGTTCACTCTGATTTCCTTTCCGATCGTTCAGTAGCTGCTATTGTAAACGGCCATCGTTCAAACTTTAAATATATGAATACTGATATTATTCATTATTCTTTTCATCAACTCTCCTCTATTTGTTGCTTCACCTCCTATCCACTCTAATGCCTATAATTTTACCCTTCATTGCTTTTCCCATTTTCAAAGACGACCCACTGAACAGCAAAGAACTGATGCTATCAGGTTGGCCTTGGAGCAACCAACTTCTAATTTTTTTGATATTACTTGTTGGAGAGAAAATAACATAATTGCTTTCAATGCCGGAAAAACTCACTTCCCTCACCTAACTACTCTCAATAATCTTTCTCACATTATAACGGCTTATTCGAAAACATGCCATTCAAATTTCTCAAATTTCTTCCGTTCTTTATATTCTTACTGTTTCCTTTTATTGTGATATTTCTCAGAAGGACCAAATTATCATGCATTTGAAACAAACTTCTATGGAGTTGGGTGATCTGTAGCTCATTCAGAACTTCTTTTCTTTACCACAATTGTTCTTTATATAGTATGAATCACTTTTTTAAGGGTGATTTAACATCTCGTTTTCCAAGATAAGATGAATCTTGGGCTATTCGACCTGTCAAGTTGTCAACTGTTCTGCTTTTACTCTTTCCAGTCTCTTTCTAATCGTCGACAACTGCATCACTCTCCGTATAATATCGATAATACACTGGACACTGCTCTTCTGAACTCTCCTGTCGTATGCCCCTCCTTTGAGGACAGCTTATGATTCGTCATTACCTTCAATCTTATACATTCTATTTACAATTCTCTGACGCCCAAATTTTACCACTTTTCCAATTTTCACATGTATACTACTGGTAAGACTTGGAATGCTCTTCTTTCTATCTTCCCCACTTCTTTGATTTGCATACTATCAATATGGGTGATTTCGTCACTGATTTAAATAACCTTTTGGTTTTTCGCTACTCTGGTAGAAACTTAGTTGCTCTCTGGCATTTTATCACACAGAGAATCTAAAAAAAAAATAGATAAATTGTTGTGTATGCAATGAAGAATCGAATTCAAAGCTTGTGCAAAATTACAATTTAAGTATTGAAACATTAAATATTCCCGATTTAAATTCCTTTTTCCAAAAAACGCTAGTATGGTAATATTTTTCTTTTGTGCTAAATGAAAACTGGAGAAAAATTTGTGATTTTATTTTTACATTACCCACATTTCGTTTCTTGTAAGATCCCAGTGTTGTGCTTGAAATGTTTGCAATTTGCAATTGTGCAGTTTTAATTCACTTTCGTCCTAACTTTTAAAATATGTTTCTCATTAAAAAAAAAAAAAATAAATAAATAAAATATCATGAAAAAGGAAGTAGAAAAGAAAGAGATTATGTTAAATGGTGGAAATGGAGAGAAGCTGAAACCTACATATGCGGAGTATTCATCTTTGGAGCTTGAGCTGAGGCTTGCAGAGTCTAACTTCAACTTTGCTCCGGAGTCGTGCTAGAACTGGAGCTAAGGTCTTAAGAGCGCTCCGGAGCCGGAGCCGAGATTTCCAGAGACAAAACAACACACTCACTCACACGGACACGCACACGCACACGCACACGCACACGCACACGCACATACAATATATACACATATATATATATATATATATATATATATATATATATATATATATATATATATATATATATATATATAATATATATATATATATATATATATATATATATATATATATATATATAGATTATAATGAAATAAAAGAGAACACCTAAAATGAGAAAGAGAGAGGGAGAGAGATATGAATTAGGATAATCTTTCACTTAATTTAAATATAAATATTATTTTACTATCAAAAGAATAATTTTTTTTTTTTTTTTTTGTTTAGGTTTGTTTACAAAAGTTATTTGATGACAATTTCAAAATTATATTAAACTAAAAGGTACATATTGATTTAAATGAATTTCCTCCTTATTTTGCAGAGAAAAACTTGATGCTGCTCTCCTAATGCTGGGAAACGATGGAATTTTGTCTGAGATTCAAAACAGATGGTGGCACGGAATTTCTCAGTGTGAAGAAAGAAAACACGAGGCAAGATTAATAATTAATAGTGGTGTTCCTCAAGGATCTGTCCTATCCCCAACACTTTCTTTACTTTTCATTAATGACCTTCTTTCTGTTACTTTATATTCTATCCACTCCTATGCTGATGACTCCACCCTTCATTACTCTTTTCAATTTGAAAGGCGCCCCTCTCAACAACAGTTACTAGATGCAAGGAGGGTTGCCTTGGAGCAGCTGACCTCTGATCTATCCCGTATTTCTAATTGGGGCAGAGAGAACATGGTTGTTTTCAATGCCACCAAAACTCAATTCCTCCATCTCTCTACTCTACACAATCTTCCACACAACTATGATATCTTCTTCGAAAATACTCAACTCAGACCTTCATCTGTTCTTAACAGTCTTGGTGTTTTCTTTTCTCGTGATCTTTCTTGGAAAGATCACATTACCTCTCTTTCTAAACAAGCTTCTAAGAGGTTAGGTGTTCTGAGGCGCCTTCAGTATTTCTTCACTCCACCCAGTCGCTTGCTCTGTATAGGGGTGTTGTTCGCCCCTGTATGGAGTATGCGTCACACATCTTGGGTGGTTCACTCACACAGCTCTCCTGGAAAAGGTGGAGTCTAGGGCTTTTCGTCTTATCAACTCTCCTGCTCTCACTGATTCTCTCCAACCTCTTTCTGCCCGTCGAATTGTTTTGTCAATCTCTCTATACTATCGCTATTACAATGGACACTGCTCTTATGAACTCTCTCGTCGCATACCTCCTCCACTGAGAAGGGCTCGTTCGACTCGACTTTCTACACAGTCTCATAATTTCTCTGTCCAACTATCTGACCCTAGACTTAACCGCTATGTTCTGTCTTACATGTACTCTACTGGTAAAGTCTGGAACACACTCCCTTCTTCTATTTTTCCAACTTCCTATGACTTACACACTTTCAAACGTCGTGTATCGGGTCACGTCGGCCTTTAATATGACCAGGCTTCCGTCTTTCCTACTAACTCTGGTGGAATTTTGGTAGGCCTCTGGCCTTTGCCCACCAGAGGTGATATATATATATATATATATATATATATATATATATATATATATATATATATATATATATATATATATATATATAATATATATATATATAGTTGATATTTTTAAGGTATCCTGACAGAAGAATTAAAATTACTATATTCCACCTTCCTCACTTCCTCTCGAAATTTCCTTAATAGAAAATTAAAAAGACTGTGTAGAAAGACGAGTCTCACTATCCTGTTTCATTGAGGAAGATATGCGACGGTAGAGTTCAAAAGAGTAGTGCTAGTTGTAATGAGCGACAGTATGGAGAGTAACTCAGAAATTTGACACTCTCAAAGAGATTGGAGAGAATTAGTGTGAGTCAAAGAACTGATAGGATAAAAAGACTTAGGCTCCATCTTTTCAAGAGCACATGAGTGGGACCATCCCAGTTGTATGAAACGTACTCCATACAGTGAAAACAAGACATTTGTGAAAGTAAACAAATTTCGAAGGAACTCCAGAATATTAAACATTATAAAAGTTTGTTTTCAAAAAGAAATATTGTAATCCTTCAAAGAAAGATTACGAAAAAAAGAAATAGCGAGAATATTTAAGGACAGATGAAAGTTTGAATGACGATGTCAGAATTACATTGAACATTGTATCGGGTAGAAAGATTGAAGATCAGAGTTTTGGTGACTTAAAATCCCCATGTTTTCTCTCCTCTCTACGAGAAAGACCAGAGGTTGACAGATTAAATGCAGGAGGAAAAGGTAGATGATAGTAGGGAGTTCCTCAGAAAATAGGTGGCTGGAAAGAAGGAGGCACCACAACTGGCAAGCCTGGGTTTCCAACATCCACACAAAATTCGGGCGAAAGCAGGGCATCCCTTGTGCAACGCATTTGACGCAATGGTGGTGGAATGTAAGAGACCAATTCCCTCGAGCACCTGCCATTGTAGTGCCTATGGAAAGGAGATAGTGCGCCAAGAGATAGAGAGTCAAGTGAGTTTGAAAGTAGAGGACAGTTAATTAATCTTTTAGCCTTAGACTCAACCTTATCTAGAAGAGAGGAAGAACCGGAACCCCCCAAATGAAAAACCCTTATATAATTGGAGTAACTGCTCTGAAGAAAAAAATTCTCGCAACCTGAACAGTATTCCCAGTTTCATAGAGGCTACCTTAGCAACCATTGTGATATGTCGTTTCCAAAATAAATTATTGTTTATGTTAAGACCAAGAATGTTAATGTTATTTACAGGTGAGACGGGAGAGCCATCGAAGAAGATAGGAAAGTTTTTAGATACTTTTGAGAGAGAGAGAGATGTGAAGAAGTTGAGATTCAAAGAGTTAAATTTCACAAGGTTGCCAATAACCCACCGGGAAATCCCATCCAGATCAGCAAGAATACAATCGGAATGTTGAAGACGAGTAGCAACTATTGGAACAAAAAAGTGAGCAGATTTGAAATGAGAAAAAAAATGTAGATTTGAGTTATCAACATTAGAGTGAACAGATTTATAAGTGTAGTTGAAAATGTCGTTAATGAAAAGTAAGAATAAAGTTAGATATAAAACAAAACCCTGAAGAACACCACAATTGGCAGGAAAGGAGGAAGAGGTCGCTCTATCTGCAATGGAACGATCTGAGAGAAAATAGAAGGAGGAAACCCAAAGAAAAGGAGCTTAGAGAGCAGCGATGCATGCTATAGCCAGTCAAAAGTCTTGGATATGTTAAGCGGCACCACACAAGACTCTCCGAAGTCCCTAAGGACAAAAGACCATAAATCAGTGAGATAGGAAAGTATTCACCAGTTAATCTCGAGCGTCGAAAGCCATACTGATGATCCGAGAGAAGAGAATGAGACTCCAAATGGTCCAGGAAATGAGAGTTAAGAGGAGTTTCGAAAATTTTAGACAGAACACAAGTGAGAACTATAGGTCGAATGCTTGGACGTTTTAGAGCGGCTACCTTTTCGCGGGATTGGCTGAACATATGCGCGCTTCCAGCACTGAGGAAAATATTAGTATTAAGGCATAGAGAGTTTGGCTGAACGAGGACAGCCGCCTACTCGGAAGCACTCTCCCTCAGAACACGAGGGGGAATGCCATTAGGGCCACTGGCTTTCCTGACATTCATAGATTTCAGGATCCCATGCACCCGATTATGGGTGATTATAGGTAGAGACATTGGAAGCCTCAGAGAAGAAGGAGTAGGAGGAGGAATTCCATCCAGAATCTAGCAGGGTGGAATTAGATTAGAAAAGGAGGCCGAAAAGATTAGCCTTTTCATATGGAATATTAGCTACAGAACCATCAGAGCAAATAAGAGGAGGAAAGACAGATTTACAGAAGTTATTAGAGATATTTTTGAAAAGAGGCCAGAAATTTTTATCAGTAGGAGAGCCATAGAGATCAGCGCACTTCCTTTTTGTGAAAGTACGTTTAGTCCGTCGAAGAACATTTCCTGCAACGATTCCGAGATGAATGAAAATTACTTTTTTCGATTCACGATAATCATTGTCTCTCTCCCGAAGGAGAAGAGAACAATTGCCATCGAACCATGGATTTTGAGGAGAAAAAGATTTAGTTGAAGATGGAATGAATCTGCTCATCCCGTCAAGGATCGCGGCCCCTATCTTTTTAGCATAGACAGAAGCGTCCTCCCGAGCCAAAGCAAGATTCGCTCCAATGGTAGTTAGCAAAGAAACAATCCAATGCCCCCCAATTTTCCCCATTCAGAAAGTGTATATATATATATAATATATATATATATATATATATATATATATATATATATATATATATATATATATATATATATATATATATATATATATATATATATATATATATATATATATATATATATATATATATATATATATATATATATATATATATATATATATATATATATATATATATATATATATATATATATATATATATATATATATATATATATATATATATATATATATATATATATATATATATATATATATATATATATATATATATATATATATATATATATATTATACTATATATATATATATATATATATCGTAAGCCACCTTTCACCTGTGAGAAGAAATATAAAATTAAAGAAAACTCACCTAAGCCTGAGACTAACGCAGATGTAGGCTTTAAAGAAAGAAAGGTTAAATGTAACAATAAAAAACAGATTATGACAAAGAGTTTCACATAACAAAAGCGGCTAGAAAGTAAACGGTACCACAACGACAAGCATGGAGTCTACAATATTCACACAAAATTCATGTGAAAGTAAGACACCCCTTTTGTTATGAGGGTGGCGTTATGGTGGTTGAATGCGGGAAGTTAATTCCTTCCAGCACCCACCGTTGTAGCTCCACCTGTAGAAAAGAGGTAGTGCTCTAACTTCACGATGCAGAGATAGAGAGTCAAGAGAGCATGAAAGTAGGGAAAAATTTATTAGTCTTTTACCCTTATATTCAATTCTATCCAAAAGAGGTAGGAACCGAAGCTTCTCTCTCAAAAATGGAAGAACAATTCTCCATACAAGGATAAGATAAAACCATTAAATAATTGGATTAACTGTTCTGAAGAAAAAAAATTCCCACAACCTGAACAATACTCTCAGCTTCTTTGAGGATGCTCTAGCAACCGTTGTGATATGAGGCTTCCAAAATAATTTATTATATATGTTTACTGAAAGAATGTTTACGTTGTTTTACCAATGAGACACGAAAGCGGTCGAAAGAGAGGAAAGTTAGGAGTTGTTGAGAGGGAGATGTGAAGAAATTGAGTTTTTAAAAATTTGAATTTCACAAGGTTGAGGTGACCCCACTGTGAAATCCCACCCAGATAAGCAAAAAGAGTCAGAAAATTGAAGACGAGAAGCAACTCTAGAAGCAAAGAGGGAGAAGATTTGAAATGGGTAAAAGAATGAACATTTAAGTCATCGGCATAAGAATAAATAGAGTTAGAAGTACTGCTGAAAAGATCGTTGATGAAAAGTAAGAATAAAGTTGGAGAGAGAACAGGACACAATAGTACACTATGATTGACAGAAAAGGAAGAATAAGCTGCACCATCGACAAATGTCAATATTCCATTATTAAACTATCTCAGAGTAAAATATATACTAGTGAGCAAAGAGAAAAAAAAGCTCAAAAGAAAGGAGCATAGGAAGTACTGACTCATGCCATATCCGGTAAAAAACCTTAGAAATATTAAGTGACAACACACAAGATTCTATAAAGTCCCTACTAGGAGACCATAAATCAGTAAGATAGAAAAGTATATCACCAGTTCACCTCGAACATCGAAGTGATATTGATCTGAAAGAAGAGAATGAAACCCCAGATGGTCAAAAAACAGCTTATGAGAATTTTTATGATTTTACATAGAAGACAAGTGAAAGTTACAGGACGATAGTTGGAAGGATCAGAGCGGTTACCTTTCTTCTGGATCGGCTGAAGATATGAGTGCTTCCAGGCAAAGTATTGGTATTAAGGGATAGAGAGTCGAGTTGAACAAGGACAGACACACATCCCCTCAGTATATGGGGAGGAATGCTACTTGGCCGCTGGTATTCCAGAACTTCATAGTTTTCAGAATCTCATGCATCTGATCATTTGTAGATAAAGGGAGTGTAAGAGTGGATATTTGATGAAGTAATAGAGAGAAAATCATTTTTGAAAAGTAGAAAGCTATATATTTCAAATTGGGGCAGAGAAAACATGGTTGTTTTCAATGCCTCAAAAACTCAATTCCTCCATCTTTCTACTCGACACAATCTTCCACACAACTATGACATCTTCGAAAATACTCAACTCAAACCATCATCTGTTCTCAATATCCTAGGTGTTTCTTTTTCTCTTGATCTATGTTGGAAAGATCACATTACTTCTCTCTCTAAGCAAGCTTCTAAGAGGTTGGGTGTTCTGAGGCGCCTTCGTAGTTTTTTTACGCCACCCCAGTTGCTTTCTCTGTATAGGGGTGTTGTTCGCTCCTGTATGGAGTACGCCTCGCATATCTGGGGTGGTTCCACACATACAGCTCTTCTTGAAAAGGTGGAGTCTAGGGCTTTTCATCTTATCAACTCTTCCGCTCTTACTAACTCTCTCCAATCTCTTTCTTCCCGTCGAATTATTGCGTCACTCTCTCTATACTATCGCTATTACAACGGACATTGCTTTTCCGATCTCTCACTTCGCATACCTCCTCCATTGAGAAGGGCTCGTGTGAAACGACTTTCTACACAGTCTCATCCTTTCTCTGTCCAACTCTCCGACCCTAGATTTAACCGCTATGTTCACTCTTACATGTACTCTACTGGTAAAGTCTGGAACACACCCCCTTTATCTGTTTTCCTAAGTTCCTTTGATTTGCACACTTTTAACCCCTTGTATCGGGTCACGTGAGCCATTAGCGACCCGATTTCGAATGCCCCCCAACTCTGGTGGGTTTTGGTAGGCCTATGGCCTTTGCCCACCAGAGGAGACATATATATATATATATATATATATATATATATATATATATATATATATATATATATATATATATATATATATATATATATATATATATATATATATATATATATATATATATATATATAAACACAAAATTAACATTCGCATCCTCATCAGCATCCGCACTTCAGAAAATCAACATCAGCATCCACACTTGACGAAAGTTTTACATCCACATCAGCAACTGAGAAAAATGACATACGATCCATAACTAATATACTGTATATATATATATATATATATATATATATATATATATATATATATATATATATATATATATATATATATATATATATATATATATATATATATATATATATATATATATATATATGCTCATATAAATATATATATATATATTATATATATATATATATATATATATATATATATATATATATATATATATATATATATATATATATATATATATATATATATATATATATATATATATATATATATATATATATATATAATATATATATATATATATATATATATATATATATATATATATATATATA
>SEYY01005498.1:5000-20000 GCA_009176605.1 Armadillidium nasatum
AAAAGGTGCTAAAATATATTTTTTAAGTATTTCAAATATCTAGTTAAAATATTATGAAATGTCAATACATTAATATTAATAATTTTTGTTGTTGTTCTCTGCCTATATCTCTATTAGAAGTAGGTACGTTTGGAGAAGTCTGCCTAATTATATTTTATAACAAAATTTTTAGTACTTTAACTATTTTTAAATTTATTGAATTTGATTTTCTGACCTATTTTTGTTGTTTTCCTTTAATATATATTACATTTCCAGGTTTTATTTTGAATAACTTAATAAATACCAGGAAAGAAATGAACCCTGCATAATAACCCATTCAACAAAGACTAGATCTATTCTATCCCTAGTTATCAGTTCATTCATGCAAAGTAAGATAAAAATAAAATTAAACCCTTACATATATTTATTGAACCTAACTAATGACATTATATAACTAATTGCATATGCAACATACAATAAACCAACACCCACTACAAAACTGCCAATTAGGCTTAGTACAAGCTGGTCTGAAATTCATAGGCTTAGTCACAAGCTAGACTAAAAATTCATATATTCCCGCAAATTTAGATTAGATATCTAAACCATCCATATATCTCTCTAGCCCCCTTAAATGCTGCAAAAGAGTCACAGTAAACAATCTCCTGTGCAAACCATTTCAAAAATTAACAACCCTATTACTATTCAAACCATCATGAATAGCAAGCTGTAATGTGTGTACAGTACTTTGTTTATGTTCATTTGTGGAATTGGTTAAACCATTATCTATAAGTTGACCTTATGTTTCAGAATCATTGTCAGCTTCAGGTAGGCTTTCATTAAATTTTTTTATTGCTCTCGTCATGTTGAAATTCTTTACATTGTTTCTGTAACAACTTCTAAGATTTGTACTTTTGTAAGTGAAAACTCTTTTAGAGCTTTCTCAACTAACTATTGTATATAATCATGTATGTTGTGCTTTTGTATCTCACTCTTCTAAAGTATGCGTAGTTGCATACTTATGGTACATACTGAACATAAAATTATTTACTGTCTAGTGCAAATATCCATTTTCAGGAAAATTTTATATCCTTTTAGAATATCTTTTAATGCAGTTTTTTGCTTTTCTACTTCAGCTACCATCATATCTCTGATAATGTCTCTTCAGTTACACTACTAATTTATTAGCTAATTCTTGAATTATCCCAAGAAATACAAATAAGGAAAATGAACTGAGAGGTACACCATTATTAATAACCAATTGCATAATGTTTCTCAGGTTTTTCTTTTGTCATCATAATCACTTTCATTAGGAAAGAAATTTGAAAGGGAGATTACTTACTTAGAGTGCTTTGCAATATACTGAGAAACACTTCCTTATTAACAGATTTAAAAATTTTATTTTATTGCTTTTGTAAATAACTCTTTAATTTGACGTTGTAACCTTATTTCAGAATTACATTGTCCTTCTTTTATTTGGCAAATGAAATACTTTCCTCTTTATCTCATTCATAATAACAGAAAATTTGTTCAATTTTCTGTCCATGTTAATTTTATAAAAAATATTTGTTACAAACCTATAATTAGGAAATAAGAATTATTTCCTGAAAACTGAAGAAAATATTTAAAGATGTTAAAAATTAACTCAAATCTAAAACTTGCAGTTAATAATAGTTGTAAATGAAAATATTTATAACAGGAGCCAGGAAAGAGAATAATTTTAATAGCTCCACCTCCTACAAAAATAGTTAATCTCCATGGCTCTGGCTTCTTAGCCCAGTTTTTAAGTACATATAAAAGTTCTTTATAAGAATGGGTAAATGAAAATCCTTTTGTTATTAATGTCATATATAAGAACACTAAGATAACAGGACTTTAATATGTTACACATTTTCTTAAAATGTAAGGCACTGTCTAGTACAGGCTTTATAGAACTTAAGCTTTTTGGGGCTCTGGTGCCAGTTTTTTCAAATATTTAAATCTGACTCCAGCTCTTTAAAATTTGGCTTTGGCAAAAGCTTTATTAAGGTATTTAGCTGCACTTCATATCTTCAAACAATATTAAAGATTAAATTCAATCTTAATTTAGGGGTACTAGTATAATGTAAAAGTTCATTGTTCAGATTTTTTGCACATTACTTTTTTAGTTCATATACTTATCATTGTAGTAATTTTTGAAATTGCATTGAGTTAAAAGTAATTTTTCTTCATGTTATCTTAAAACTTTCTTTTAAGTTATATATTTTATTTTGAAAATATGGTAATTAAAAAGTTGAATGGATTTTAAAAAGTTTCATGGTTACTTTTCAAGAGACTATATCACTTGCTTCAATTGCACAAGTAACAAAATTTATTATTTAGTTAAATTAGTTGTGGCTTTTAAGAATAATATTAATTTATATTTTCTTTTCATGCATTTCAGAATTTAAATTATTCAAATTTTTAAAATCAAGACTTATGTTAATTACAAATTTAAATAAGAATTAAATTTTTTTTTTTTAATGGCACTTTTTAAAAGGATTGTATCCATCCCATATTTGGGTTCATGTTGGTCGAGTGTTATGTTCAGACAATTTTTTGACATCAACAAAGTGTTCTACAAATTACTTTTCCTATCGAACTGTAATTGGTACTGTGAAACATTATAATGAAAAAGAAAAACGTTTGTCTAGTTCTTCTGTTATTATGCAAGATGGACACTCAATCCTGGAAATGCCATATGCTGTTCAAGTAATAAACGGAGAATTTGATTTTGCTAATAATAAAAATGAGAATGGAGAAGCAAGTGTTGGAATGGATCTTCAGTTTAATCATGTACCAAAAAGTTTATTCAAAAATATAGATTTTGGTGAAGAGTGTGAAAT
This sequence comes from Armadillidium nasatum, assembly GCA_009176605.1. Lineage (NCBI taxonomy): Eukaryota > Metazoa > Arthropoda > Malacostraca > Isopoda > Armadillidiidae > Armadillidium > Armadillidium nasatum. The sequence goes on from SEYY01005498.1 coordinate 7,841, forward strand.
GTCAGTTGGCTTTATGAAATGTAATTCAATTAATGAGGTATATAATCTTCTCACGACTTGCCCTCAAGATGAAATAACTCCAAAGGTTGCCTTATCTGTAATGAAAAGAATATTTGAACTTGAAAATAATTTAAAGTATAGAAATGAAGGATTCAAGTTATCAAATGAAGATTCAAATCTTACATTTATTAGATCCGCTTTAGTTAAAAGTTTAATAGATACCATATGTGCAAGCTCGGATCCTCAAGTTATTGTTGATACTCTTCAGTTATTAGGAAGGGATTCCAATATGAGTGAAAATTTAGACTATGTACAACAAATATGCAATGAATGTATAGTTTTAGCCAGTGATGGAAAGCTGACTGTTAATCAGGTTTGTGATATAATTAAGTCTTTCCATGCTTTACATGATGTGGGAAAAGAGTTTGCAGAAAAAGCATGGGTTGGAATCAATGAAAAACAAGACTTAAATGAAGATGAAATTTGCAATATTATGAAGGTATTACCATTGATTCGGAGTAGTCGCATGTATTTGTTTAATATAGTAGAGAGGAAATTACCTTTACTCTTTTACAACCTAAATAGTGCCCACATCTTGAGATTGGCATATTCCCTTGTAGAGCTAAAACTATCATCATCTCGCATACTACATTTGATTACAAGATGGACTAACCTTAATATACATAAATTAACAGAAGGAAATCTTAGATGGATTGTTTTTACTTGTATGTACCATGATCATGTGGATGATAATATTCAAAGAGTTTTAGGTCGATACCTGAAAGCTAAAAACATTAATATAAAAGATTATTCTTTAGTGTTTACAATATTAGAGTATTGTCAGAAGTTAAGGATAAGAGATCCAACAATTTTGAAATATGGTTGTGAATATTATATAAAGCATGGAAAAGAAGTACCAGCATCTCAGAGTTCAATAATAATGAATTGCCTTGGAAATTTAGCTTATATCCCAGAAAAGGCTTACGAATTTTTTTCTGTTCTTGAATATCAAATTGAAAAAAATTTCTCTCAATTTCCACCATCTGATATACTCAGTATGTTTCTGTCTTGTTTATATATTAGAAGACTTCCAGTAAATTTTGTTAATAAAGTATTTGACTCTTATTTTTTTGATAGGATGTTTGTTCTAAATGATAACACATATTTCAGTTGCAAGGAAAAATTGATAATATTGGACACTGTTTTGAGTCTTGAATCTACTGTTTATAAAGGACCACTTCTTCCAAGATCAAAGAATTATGACCTTACAGTTACTTTTGATGCCAGAGCAATGAAATACTCAAATAAAATTAAACCTGTCTTAATGGAAATATTCGGATCAAATACTGAAATACATTCTTCGTATGTTTTGCCATCATTACCAAATATCAATTTATTTGTAATCGATTGTTTTGTTGACAGTAATAGAAATTTTGGCTTTGGTAATTTTAAGATGAATGGAAAATATGCATTTATCATTCTTATGCCTGAGCATTTAGATCTAACAGGAGCACATTTGCTAGGTCCACAAGAATTACGAAAACGCATATTTGAGCATTTTGATGTGAAAGTGGTATTCCTTCAGTATATTATTTTAAGGAAGTTGCTTGTACATCCAGATAAATTAAGAGACTATATCAAAAATGAACTACAGAAAACTTTATAAAATTTAATGTTGTATATAGTTTGTAAAATTGTAAAAAAATTAAAATAAAATTAAAACGCCATTATTCATTTAAAAATACTTTGCTAATTTCATTTAATATTAAATTCTTTTTGTTATGACTCTCTCAGTCGGGTCACCAAATCAAAATTGGAACTTCAAGTCCTCCGTTTTGCTGCAGCAGTTTCTTCAGCTGCACACAGAGCTGTTATGAGGCAGATAAGACCTGGTATGAAAGAGTATCAACTTGAATCGATCTTCCGACACCATTCTTACTACCACGGAGGCTGTCGTCATCAGGCTTACACAAGTATTTGTGGAGCTGGTATTAGCTCGGCAGTGTTACATTATGGGCATTCTGGAGCACCAAATTCTAGAACGGTAAGATTTAATTTGAACAAATATTTAAGACTTGCGCTTTTATATATATATATATATATATATATATATATATATATATATATATATATATATATATATATATATATATATATATATATATATATATATATATATATATATATATATATATAATATATAGATTTTATGAAAATTGAAGTGTCATTATGGTTTGTTTAATAACTTGTGTACATTGCAGGCAAATAATTTTGACAGATAATTTCATAATTAGTCATACAATCAATAAAATGTGTAACCTGATTTTTTATTTTCCATTGTTTATCATGTGATTATTACGTGTACATAATATGCTTGGTTTTAGTAATACTTATTTAATTTTCTTCTTTTAGATTCGTGATGGAGAAATTTGTCTCTTTGATATGGGATCTGAATATTACTGCTATACATCTGATATTACTTGTTCATTCCCAGCAAATGGAAAATTTACTGATGACCAAAAATTGATATATAATGCAGTATTGGCAGCATCAAGGGCAGTTTTTGATTCTGCTCGCCCAGGGGCTTCTTGGGTAGACCTTCATGGCATCGCTTATAGGGCTATGTTAGAAAAGCTTAAAGAAGGTGGTTTGCTTCAAGGGGATATTGATGAAATGATGAAGGTATTGTCATACTAACCGATCATATATATATATATATATATATATATATATATATATATATATATATATATATATATATATATATATATATATATATATATATATATATATATATATATATATATATATATTGTGAATAGATTTTGTTCCTTCTGAACCTCAATTTAAATATAAAAAGGAAAATCCAAATCTTCAGTTTGTGATTTAATTTTAAAATTAGTGACATTTCAGATACCTCGTTTCCATTTTTTTAGGGAGCTAAATTATTATTATTATTATTATTATTATTATTATATATATATATATATATATATATATTATATATATATATATATATATATATATATATATATATATTATTATTATTATTATTATTATTATTATTATTATTATTAAATAATAATAATAATAATAATAATAATAATAATAATAATAAAAGCACATCACTATAAAAAAAATTTAAAAAATCGGATAATTTAAAAAAAGAAAAGTGTAAGTTAATTTAAAAGTCAAAATAAGTTTCTTATAAAAATTTTAAGAACTATTAAAAATAAAAAATTTGACAAAAGTAAATAATAATAAAACATGGTTAAAAAAACTACTTGAGATGAAGTTTCTGGAGTCATCAGCTGTATGTTCATTCAGTAAGAAATTCCTTTAGGGCCATCAATGAAACCTTTTAGCATAGCATGCATTCTGTAGAACATGTGCACATTCTAAAATGCTTTTAGGATAGGTATATTTGGAAAAATTAGGTGAATGCATATCTTGGATGATGACTTTAAACATAAAAAATGATCCTAAATATAAAAATGATCTTAAGAGTATTCGGCTTTTTGAACACAGGAATAATTTTTCAAATGTGGATAGAATCCATTAATTACCGTACCTTGTTTAAGTCGTTTTTTTAGAGTTGAAAAGTTTCCTGCGGTAGGTTATGAAGCCTCATTGAAGTGATTAAGAAGTTTAGTGGCAACTTTATATATATATATATATATATATATATATATATATATATTATATATATATATATATATATATATATATATATATATATATATATATATATATATATATATATATATATATGAAAAGTACCAGTACAGTAGAACGTAGTTTCGATCTACAGGCTGTGGTAGTTTAATCATATAATTGTAGTATTTTGTATATTTTATTATATATTAGATAAATTTCACGTGATGAGATAGTGTTCTTTGTATTAGTATTTCTTTTTTTTTATATTTTTGATACAGATTTTCTCTTCTTGCTTTGCTTTGTATCATCAACAGATATAACTTTATAACAAACCCAGTGAACGATTTGTCGGCTTCATATTCACCCACTGTCACTATATAAATAGTAATTAAGTAAAGTATAATATAAATCATGACAATCTAACTGAAATATATATATATAAATATATATATATATATATATATATATATATATATATATATATATATATATATATATATATATATATATATATATATATATATATAATATATATAAATAATGGGCAAAGGCCAAACCAAAAAAAAAAAAACCAGAGTTAAAAAAAAAAAACAACAACAACCGGGAATCAGGTCAAGTTAAAGGCCGACATGTCCCGATACACGGCTTTGGAAGGTGTGTAAGTCATAGGAAGTGGGAAAATAGATACAAGGAGTGTGTTTCAGACTTTACCGGTAGAGTACATGTATGATTGAGCATAGCGGTTAAGTCGGGTCAGAGAGTTGGACAGAGAAAGGATGAGACTGTGTAGAAAGGCATGTTGCACGAGCCCTTTTCAATGGAGGAGGTATGCGAGGGGAAAGTTCAGAAGAGCAGTGCATTTTGCAATAGCGTTAGTATAGAGAGAGAGACGCAACAATTCGACGGGCAGAGAGACTAGAGAGAATTAGTGAGAGCGGAAAAATTGTTAAGACGAAAAACACTAGACTCCATCTTTTTAAGGATAGTTGTATGAGTGGAACCACCCCAGATGTGTGAGGGTATTCCATACAGGGGCGAACAACACCCCTATAAAGAGCAAGTACTGTGGTGGATTGAAGAAATTTTGAAGGCGCCTCAGAACACCTAAGAAGCTTGTTTAGAAAGAGAAGTAATGTGATCTTTATAAGAAAGATCACGATAAAAAGAAACACCGAGAATTTTAAATTGAGACGAAGGTTTGAGTTGAATGTTTTCTAAGAAGATTGTGTCAACTCCTTGCGTCTATTTAGAAATAATGAAGGGTGAAGTCATCGGCATAGGAGTGAATAGGAGATGAAGTAACATTAATGAAAAGTAGAAAAAGTGTTGGGGATAGGACATTCTTGAGGAACACCACTATTAATAGATTTAAAAGATGAACGGTGGCCGCTACAAGAGCTGTTATAGAACGACCAGAAAGGAAATCAGAGAGAAGATTAGATTTCGAAAGAGAGAAGTCTGGAAATCAAAACTTTCTGCTAGACTATCGAAAGATTTCGATGTCCAGCGCGACAGCAAAAGATTCACCGAAATGCCGAAGAGCAGAGAACAATGAGTCAGAGAGAATGGAAAGAATATCGCTATAAGAGGATATTTTTACGAAAGCCATACTGACGATCAGAGATAAGATTAAAAGAATTGAGATGTTTCCAAATCTTCCTGTTAAAGAACCACAGAAGGAATACTATCAGGAGTTTCAGGACCGTACGCCTTCTTAGTGTTAAGCTCAGAGAGAGCAGAAATGACATCTTTGGAAGAAATTCTAATTTTAGGCATAAATAAGTTGAAGGGGGTTGAAGAAGTAGGAACAGCTCCGGAATCGTGTAAGGTTGAATTAGAAGCAAAAGTTTGAGAGAAGGGTTTAGCTGTAGAGGGAGGCAAAACGTCAGTTGTACCGTCAGAAGAAACAAGAGGGAAAGATGATGAAGCAAAGTTAAGAGTTGACATTTTTTGCAAATGCCAGAAAGGACGTGAAGAAGAAGAACCTGAAATATTATTTCCTTTACGACGGAGAAATGAGTTTGTGGAGTTCGAAGACGACGGTAATCCATGAAGGCAGCATTCTTGAGGCGGATAGCTCGAGAACAAACATAGTTAAGCCAATGTTTGTTAGGTGTAGTAATAGGGAAAGAATATGAAATTTTCGCCTTCATGCCAGAGAGAATCACATCGGTTACATGCTCAGCACTTTCCAAAGGACCCCTCCCACGGAAACAGTGATCATTCCACGGGAAATCAGAAAAGTACAACCGCAAGTCAGCCGAAGGCTTAGGCCGCTCTTGCGGAAGACCTCGAGACAGAACAAGATACAGAAATAAGGAAGGTGATCGGATGAACCCAGAGGTGGAAAGAGTTTAACTGTAAGGAGAATGATATGAAGTTAGGAAAAAATCAAGTACGTTGGGTTCATCACCAAGACTGTCAGGGATAATGAGTAGGAAGATACAGCTACTGCTCAAGGTAATCGCCTTATAATAATATTAGGCGAGTTCACCAGCTGGAGCATGAAACCTAGGTGAAAGCCATCAGCATTGGTGAACGTTGAAAAAAAATCACCTAAAATGATTTCAGAGAAAGATGAAAGAACGTGTCCTATTTTGGAATTAAGATAGTCGAAGAATTTTGTATAGTCTGTAGAGCTAGGAGATAAGTAGATAGAACAAATGAATTTCGTTGTAGAGTTGTAAAAAGTTTAAGCCATAAAGTAGAGAATTCAGAAGCCTCCAAATTAGAGACACGAGTACAGACATCATTGCGCGCGCATATATATATATATATATATATATATATATATATATATATATATATATATATATATATATATATATATATATATATATATATATATATATATATATATATATATATATATATATATATATATATATATATATATATTATTTAGGTCAACTTAGGGGCCGTTTTCCAACCTCATGGTTTAGGTCATTTAATGGGATTGGATGTTCATGATGTTGGTGGATATTTAAACCATTGCCCAGAACGTCCTCAGGAGCCTGGCTTTAGAAGTCTACGATTGGCAAGAGCTTTAGAAGAAAATATGGTTCTTACTATTGAGCCTGGATGCTATTTTATTGATCGGGTTTGTTTGCATTTCATCATATTCCTTTGAAGTTTAATTTCATATATATATATATATATATATATATATATATATATATATATATATATATATATATATATATATATATATATATATATATATATATATATATATATATATATATATATATATATATATATATAATATTATTATTATTTTTTTTATTTTATATTTTTTTTAATTTTTTTATTATATTATATATATATATATATATTATATATATATATATATATATATATATATATATATATATATATATATATATATATATATATATATATATATATATATATATAGTTTTGTTATACCTTGTTTTTAAAATATATTATTCTTTATTAGCTTTTAGATGAAGCTCTAGCAAACCCAGAACAAGTAAGATTTATCAATCAGGAGGTCTTACAGAGATTCAGAGGTTTTGGTGGTGTTAGGATTGAAGATGATGTGATTATAACTGCAGAAGGCGTTGAAAATATTACTCAAGTACCTCGAACGTAAGTACATGTAATAATTTCACATGTATAGTAACATATTACTTCTTCTTTGTGTGAATTGAATGGAAAACGTGAGATTAATATCTTTCATAAACTTTAAACAGCAAACATGATGCATAAAGTATTTTAACGTCAGATAAAAATGGTTGATTTTTTTTTTTTTAATCCTCAAAGTTTTTGAAAATTTATCATTTCGAGGAAAAACGATAATTTTAGGCATGGAGAAAAACTGAAATGGGAAAAATTGTTAAAAAAAGAAAATGAAATTGTAAGTGGCATTAGAGAATTAAATTGCATGACAAACATTTGACAAATCGAGCAGAACTTGATCAGTCTGATTAAACCTTTTATGCACGCAAGTATTATAGGTGTTTTAATATTCAAAATGTGTTTTCGGTTTATAAACCTTCGATATATTAGAAATTAAGTTATGTAATTGGAGTAAAAATGTCAACTCTAAACTCACTACAAACCTGACAACCTTCAACGATACATGATACAACAAAAGTAATCCAGAATTCTTAGGGCATATTTTCAAATATTCGTTTTTCTTGAATTTACAATTTTAAGTGTTTGCTAAAGTGAATATATATATATATATATATATATATATATATATATATATATATATATATATATATATATATATATATATATATATATATATATATATATATATATATATATATATATGTTATTACAACAAACATTTATGGAAACTGTTATTTAAGCAAGCCTCAATGAGCAAATCTAAAGTAGTAGTCTAGTCTGACAGTTTACTGGACGGTGGTAAAGTCTTTGTATACAGTCTGCTATTTCGACTGAAATTTTCATATAAACAGATCTGAATCGAATGTTATATGGTCCGACTTCATAATCCTTTTGCAAAAAAACTTCGATGAGCATCATACATATATATATTATTTCACCTCTGGTGGGCAAAGGATAGAGGCCTAGTAAAATATCACCAGAGTTAGGGAAGAAATCCCTAAATTTTGACGAAATTAAATGAATGGACCTCATATGTTTGCCAGACGGCAGATATGATAAAAATCGTCAAAAGAAGGTAACAACCCAATAAGAAAAACAGCTTTTCAATTATATTCTGCAAGACCCATTTTCATTATTACCCAATCCATAATTATCAAATATTCTCCTTTAGTTGAACTCGTGGTTAATTATTCAAGCAAAAAAAATATTGACCTTTCACAGTACTCTGATCATGTCCAAAGAATTTTGAAAGTTGTCAAAGACCACCGCAGAACGCTCTTATACCCCAGTTATTGCTGCAGAGTTCTTAGTAGAACTTACACCACCTAGAAAGGTACAATCCCAAGTTCCCAACAAGAAGAACAAATCATCCTGCTGAATATTTGAAGCGTTCTGTATTTGTGCCCTATCTTGACTCACTTTCTTCGTCTTTAGAGATTAGATTTTCAGAAAACGTGACCATTTTATCTTTTTCATTTCCATCAGTTTCTTTTGTTAGGTGCTCCCGTAGGCAGTTAGTGAGAAAGTAAAATGCTTTTGTTTTAAATATGGACTAATGGTATACCTTGTGGCGGGGTAAAAAAAAATGGAGAAACAAAATTTGAAAGACTTGGGACTTACTGAAATCATTAAAGAAGCCGACCCCTTTTTCCTCATATCAAAACCTGTCTATTAATTGCACTTGTGCTACCTCGTTCAACAAGTACAATTGAAAGATTTCACCACTCTGCGAAGAGTAAAGACTTGGCTAAGAAATATAATGAACGAAGATAGGCTTAATGGACTATGTATGATGAGTATTCATAGAAAATTAGTAGGTGAAAAAATGAACTAATTAGAAACAAATGTAATTGCGAAATTCGATGAAAATCCCAGGCGTCTAATGCTGGTTTAGATTAAATAGTTACCACCCACCAATCCCCGTAAATATTACTTTGTTTCTCAAGTAGGTATTTTTGTTTTTACTCACCTCGTTACACATAAAAATTGTTAATTACAACTGTTGTAGACTTATTTTATAACAGAAATTTATATATTTTATTAGCCTTTGAAAAGGAAAAATCTGGAATTTAACCAACCCACACAGTCTAGTGATCAGTGTGAGCAAGGATATAAATCACTCAACCTTTGCCAGCCCCAAGTCAAATCCTCCACATACACACACACATATATATATATATATATATATATATATATATATATATATATATATATATATATATATATATATATATATATATATATATATATATATTTTTTTTTAACTACGTTAGAAAGATATATCTACTGCAATTGAGTCAATTATTGTCAGTATAATGAAAAATATTAAATTTATTGATAGTAACAAGCTTCCTAATATTTTTTTTTTTGTTCCTTACAGTGTTGAAGAAATAGAAGCTCTTATGGCAGCAGGAAGAGAGGAGGAGGAAGTTTTTATTCCCCAGTTAAATGCTGAAGCAAAACTCAGGGACTAAATGAAACAAAATTTTCAATAAATGTTTTAATTGTACAATTTATATATTGGGATTTAATTTTTGCGAAAATGTTAACTAAATTGTGGATTTATTTTTTCTTTTTAAGGTGAACATATCTAGGTACCTTATTAATACAGCAATATAAAAACTTCTCTATTTCCATTAATGTTTCATTCTCCTCCATCCATGAAGATAATAATTCACGATGAGATTCGTCAATCTGTTCGTTATATGAAAAAAAAAAATTTTTTTTTTTTTTTTGCGGAAACGTAATACAGTCCAAATTATAAAATGAGATCAAGTAGTAAATAAACAAATTAAAATTAATTTAACTAATAATTCTGTTCAACATAAGGTTAAGGTTATACAACTTCAACGTTGCTAGTAGTGAATAAACAATTTAAAATTAATGTAACAATTTTGTTTACAGTTTTTCAGATGAAAGATTATAAAATCGCAAGTTGCGTGTACAATCCGTAATATATGTTGCGTTCTTTCCTAACATGATTATCATAAGTTTGAAAATATAGAAACTTGGAAAAATAAAGCGTCTCCCGTAATTACGGTTATTAAATCCATAATTTCTTTAAAAAAAAAAAGTTTTCTCCACTGTTATTAGGCTAGAAAGATCAGAAGAAAAGAGAGCGCAAAGAATGTTGGAGTAGGAAAAGTTTGAGCTATATGGAAAAGTCAGTAATTAAGTTTTTGAGTCAGTTATCTTTAGCTTAATTATGAATGAGTAATTCTAGAGTCCAGTTTCGCAAGTGTCAAGTATTTTCTGATAGGAAATTTTTTTTCATCTAAGAGAAGTGTAAGGTAGAGGTATTGTCATATGAGTGAAAATCTAATATTTTAATGATAGTTTAAAAAGAGCAGGGGTCGTTTAAAATACTTGTTAGAGGGCGACCATAAAGGAATTTACAGAAAAGGCTGAAAGAGTACAAAAGCTGGAATCAAAGCTCTAACACACACTAAAGGAAACTTTCTACATGTCTAATTAAACTGCAAAATATTCACTTTAAACGAAACATAGCAAATGATGGAGAAAGAAAAAAAATAAAGTTTGCCAATATATATATATATATATATATATATATATATATATATATATATATATATATATATATATATATATATATATATATATATATATATATATATATATATAATATATATTCATTCGGAAAAGCCCGCTGGGTACAGATTTTTTTTTTTTTTTACCTAAAACCAGAATAAATTTTTTTTTTATTTACAGCTCTAATTGTAACTGCATAAAATATTTGTCTATATAAATGTTATACAGTTATTAAAGTTTGATAAACTAAGAGCTACTGCTCGTTACAACAATACTCTAGTAATTGCTACAAAGTGAAAGTATGTTGGATTAACCTCTAAGACAATTAAACATGAGAGTAAGAAGTTGGCATAATTGTTCATCGTTATTATGGAAAGAGAAACTGAAGGAGAGTTCGCCAGTTATATTTTCAGAACTACAGGTCTTTTGTAATGGTATACATTGAAATTAACTAGTCTGTCACTGGACTGTAAGGGTCTGGCCATTTACTGTTTCGAGGGTGGGGAAAGACACCTGGGACAGAATGAGTTTGGAACTCTGTTCACTATGTTTATATTCTTGGAGGGAGAGTTGATATTCTGGACAGAGTTTGGACAGGCGTACACTGACATGTAGATCCACTGTCAATTGCTCTGCACAGATATCCAGTGAATGGCCCCAAAGATCTTGTTTCTGGGTGGTATTGATGTTAAAGAGCAGTGGGTTATTTGTGTACGTATGTGTTTATAATGAAAGTGATGAGCGGTGGAAGTGAGTAAGATTCACGAGTAATATGAGAATGGTGTATTTTTTCTCCAGAGGCCGATGTGTTACGTAAGGAAGTGTGTAATGGGTTGTTTGGGGCCTAAATTCTACAGTAGAGTTGTGATTCAGTGTGTCTAGATTGTTTTTTATAACAAATTCTTCTGTTTCAGATTGGAGGCGAGTGGTTGACATAATCGGGATAGGATAGGAAGTTGACAATAATTTTTTTGTCATCGACTGGGATTTCAGTTTCTAGTGTCTTGCCTATTAGAATGTGTCTAAGAACTATATACTTTACTAGGCACTTTACTGGTGTATATATTAAGCCAAAAACTGTGCTGATAGGTAGAGGGCTTTGGTTGAATCTTGTCAATATGAGTCGAGAGACGTCTGTAAGTAGAATGCTTGTTAAGTAGTTTGGTCTAACCGTAATGGGTATTAGAGCTAAGTAAATATTTTTGATATTGTAGATAAGAGTATAAGATTATATATGACTCAGTAAGTCATAAAATGAGTCTGCAAGAGTTTTTTTTTTTTTTGGGGGGGAGGAGGGGGAATTATTTCATTTGAGGACTGGAATATATGTGTGTTTCCATTATGAAGTGTA
>SEYY01005498.1:25000-45000 GCA_009176605.1 Armadillidium nasatum
CATAAAACTCTCAATCCAAGATTTTTTCAGGAGGAAGAAGCCCTTCCAAACCTCAGATCCTCATTAATTCGTATAAATAAAAAGATAGCATTTCTCCCGAAAACTTTTATAAGTTCTTTTTGAGAAAGATAACAATTCCTATTAAAATTTTCCAACTACATAAAATCTAACTGAAGGACAAGCAATTCTTGTTGGTATATAGGCATATATAAAGATTACTATATAAATATAAGATACAGATATTACTACATATATTACATGTAAAATATTACTATAATATATATATATATATATATATATATATATTATATATATATATATATATATATATATATATATATATATATATATATATATATATATATTATATATATATATATATATATATATATATATATATATATATATATATGTTATATTAATAAATACTGGCCAACAAACTTATACAATATATTTGTAGCAATATTTGATACATTAAAAACAATTTTCTTTAAGCAAAGATCAGCATATTCATAATTTGAAGTTTTCTAAGGTTGTTAGAAAAATATTTTTTATATTTATTTTGAAGAGCTCCATTACACCAAACGTTTTTATTTTTAATATTTAAGATGTTCTGAGAATAAGAAAATAAAAATAAAATTGTAAGCAGATTTCAACAAATTGAAAAGAAATGAATTAAAATACATTGCGAACTAGAGAATAAAAGTAATGATTCCACTATTTTGTGAATTTGATTGTGTTAATGTTCTCTTAAGTTAGAAAATGATTTAAAAACTCACGTTAGGTAACAAATTTAACATTGCCAAGGAAATTGCTCCTGAACCGCAACAAACGTCCAATATTACCGGACTCTCAACTTTAAGAACGTTTCTGATAACAGAAATAGCTATATTAACAAGTTCTTCAGTTTCTGGACGTGGAATAAAAACAGGAGGACGAAGTTTTAATTTGAAAGAATGAAAATCCCAATCACCCAAAATGTACTGGATAGGCATCCTGTTAAAAAGGTAGGAAATCGTTGAAACAATTATTAGCTACTTATAGGTAAAGTATTAAAAATATCATATAAAAAAATATACCTGCAAGCTTCTTAATGTAAATTAATTATTATGAACACTGTATAAATATTTCTGTTACAAGTCATTTTTAGATCATCTCAACCGCAAATTCATGAGACAAACAATAACCAACAGACAAGAAAATAATCAGGAGCAAAATACACTATGACTTCCATAAAAATTGCAAGAAAATGATTAATTTAACACAATACAATAGTTCAATTGCGATCCTATTACAACTCTTTAAAAAAAAACTGTGACTTTAATAAATTAAGCTACAGGTTAGAAGAGGGGTTAACGAAATCAAATTGAACAAAACTTATATGTATGTATTAAGTAATGAGCTTTTGAGATAAAGTCTCTCATGAGTAAATTACAGTATATTAATTTGAACTAAGCCAATCTACTCGTACAAATTCTTTATAAGAAAAAACAAATTAGTTTACCTTTGACATGGCTCAAATACCTTGAAAGTCGACATTTCATCATTCTCTTCACATTTTCTATTAATTCTGAAGGAAAATTTTCATCCAAATGTTTCACTAGTTCGATCTTATATATATATATATATATATATATATATATATATATATATATATATATATATATATATATATATATATATATATATATATATATATATATATATATAGTGATGGAACGATTAATCGTAATCGTCATTGGCAAATCGGGCATATTTTTCTCAATCGTTATTGTCATTTTTCTGATAATTATTTTACCGATTAATTTACATATATTGGCTTTAAATATCTCTCTACTCCATCTTCTGCTACTTGAGAGTGAAAGGATGCTTAGTAGTGGGTGCAAATATACTATCCAAGATGAAATCGAATTACTTCAGAAACTTGAGAAAATTAATGTTTTGAAGATACTATTTTTTTATATATTAAAATTATATGTATTTACATATTCGAAAAAAGAATAAAGAATTTAATTCTTTCTTATTATAAAATTTTTAAATTTATTAAAATTATGGAAATTTTAAAAATATATTTTTTCAATTTCATCATCAATGTCATTCTCATCATCAAATTTACTATAATCATAATTGTGTCATCATCATCATCAAATAATTCTTAATCATCCCATCATTAATATATATTAGGGATGGAGCGATACCCAAATTTTTTTACCGATACCGATACCTAAAAATTCCCCGAAGCCGATACCCGATACCTGAAAATATGCCGATACTTGCCGATACTACTACCGATACCACTACCGATACCGATACTTACTCCTATACAATTTTTTTGCCGATACCGATACTGAAAAGGCCGATACCGGTATCGAAAATATGCCGATAATTGCCGATACCGATACCGATACTTCACTCCATCCCTAATATATATATATATATATATATATAATATATATATATATATATATATATTATATATATATATATATATATATATATATATATATATATATATATATATATATATATATATATATATATATATATATATAACTACTGATACTACAAAATTTGCAGATACTAGCCGATACTGATAATTGACTCCATCCTTACTAAATATACCTATACATAAATGTCTGTACCTTACAAGCTAACTTCGAATCTGTTTAATGTCACATTTCCAGCTCTCACCCTAATATTTTGCTCTTGTCTAAAACACTATGCATCTAAGGATTTATTCTCTAACGCTTCTTATATACCTATATAACAATAACTTATTCTATAATTTCTGATTGGGGGGGGGGCTTTGCGTTACTTCTTTACAAACTATTCCAGTAGTGACAGCTTTGACTGAAAAAGCATCAGTTTCTGCTGATAATGTGGGGGCTGTAATCGTTTATGGGGATGTACAGGTTAATTTCTTCACTTATAGTACTAAATTTTTTTCTCCCCAAAATCCATTGTTTGATCATGTTTGTTCTCGAGCCATTTAGGAATGAGACAAAACGTTTGGGAAGTGGAAAAATTCTCGTTCTTATATCACTCTCGTCAATCTTCCTTCAGTTCGGGATCGTTGCAGGGATATTTTTCGAAGAGGAAAGCTGAATTTCAGCAAACGAAAGTGTGCTAATCTCCCAAGTTTTCTTACTAATAACTCTCTGTGGTCTTTGCCTAAAAACATCTCTAACAACTACTGTAAATCAGCCTTTAATATTCATATTCGCTTTGATGATTCTGTTGCTAATTCTCCGACTGAAAAGGCTAATCTCTTTTGCCTCTTGTTTTCCTCTAACTCAGTCATGTACAATTATTGCAATTCTCCTCTCAGCTGTCCTATTCTTTTACCTGTGATTTCATTTGATCAGGTGCATGGGCTTCTGAAATCTATGAACGAGGAAGGCAAGACAGCATTCCTCTCCGATATTATATTTGAGGGAGTATGCTTCTAAGTAGCATAGCTCATTCTCTCTATGTCTTAATGCACTTTCCCTAAGTGTTGGAGGCATACATATGTCCAACCTATTCTGAAGAAAGGTTATGACATGCATCTCTGCTCTCCAAGCTCCTCTCGTTTTGGTTTTCTTCACTGCTTACTTATGTCTAGCTTTTTTTACAATCGTTCCAAACCAGCTGCTGTTGGTGGGTCGACTTCTTTTTTCCTTTCCTGTCGACAGTGGTGTCCAATAGGATTTTGTCTTATTTCCTACTATATTCCTACTTTCCAATAACGATCTTAAGTTTCTCAACTAACTATTCACACGCCGATAATATGGGATAGTGCTCTCATATCTAGAGTGGCTCAGGTTTCATCTATCTTTATGATAGGGTCGAGTCAAACACAAAAAAAGCTTATAAACTGTTATGAACTTTTCAATTCATTTGATCCTTTATCTTTGCGACATGACGTTAGTGCTTCGTTTCTTTTCAAACGGCATCCCGATTTCAGCATAAGGGGTGTGCAGTATCTGCAAATGATTTTATGTGGACATTGGCACCTGATTCAGGCCTGTTTATTGTGGTGCATCCTTCTGTCCAGCTGCCACTGTTTAAGTCTGTCTTGTGAAAATCTCTTCCACCTTCTAAGTTTCCCGCCGAATTTAACCTCCCTCAATTTAAAACTCAAATCTGTGCTCACCTGCAAAATTTATGATATGTGGAAATTATATGTGATTTTTATTCTTCACACTTTCACTATTATTTAAACATCCCCTCCTTTGAATAACTCTTCCTGTGAGTGATGGTGATAACTGGAATATATATATATATATATATAATATATATATATATATATATATATATATATATATATATATATATATATATATATATATATATATATATATATATATATATATATATATATATATATATATATATATATTATATATATATATATATATATATATATATATATATATATATATATATATATATATATATATATATATATATATATATATATATATATATATATATAGAGAGAGAGAGAGAGAGAGAGAGAGAGAGAGAGAGAGAGAGAGAGAGAGAGAGAGAGAGAGAGAGAGAGAGAGAGAGAGAGAGAGAGAGAAGAGAGAGAGAGAGAGAGAAAGAGAGAAAGAGAGAAAGAGAGAAGAGAGAAAGAGAGAAGAGAGAGAGAGAGAGAGAGAGAGAGAGAGAGAGAGAGAGAGAGAGAGAGAGAGAGAGAGAGAGAGAGAGAGAGAGAGAGAGAGAGAGAGAGAGAGAGAGAGAGAGAGAGAGAGAGAGAGAGAGAGAGAGAGAGAGAGAGAGAGAGAGAGAGAGAGAGAGAGAGAGAGAGAGAGAGAGAGAGAGAGAGAGAGAGAGAGAGAGAGAGAGAGAGAGAGAGAGAGAGAGAGAGAGAGAGAGAGAGAGAGAGAGAGAGAGAGAGAGAGAGAGAGAGAGAGAGAGAGAGAGAGAGAGAGAGAGAGAGAGAGAGAGAGAGAGAGAGAGAGAGAGAGAGAGAGAGAGAGAGAGAGAGAGAGAGAGAGAGAGAGAGAGAGAGAGAGAGAGAGAGAGAGAGAGAGGGAGGGAGGGAGGAATAAAATAAAGCCAAAAAGAAAATCATAACAGACTAATTGAGGAAATCCTCGGATAGAGAAAAATTCTCTAGTTACACCAATGGGTATGTCATATTAATTTATAAAATTAAAAAAAATAATTATATTGTACTAGAATCTGATATTAATAAGATACTACAGAACTGAACAACACTCATATTTTCATATTTAAGCGTTTCACAATTAAATTCTAACATCATACCTATTTTTTTTTTAAAAAAAAAAGCTTTACTTTGATTCTAATAAAGATATTATCTAATATCCCTTATGAAAACTCAACCTATTTGTTAGTTTGACCTATAGTTAGGTATATATATATATATATATATATATATATATATATATATATATATATATATATATATATATATATATATATATATATATATATATATATATATATATATATATATATATATATATATATATATATAAGTGAAATATGTACACATATTACCCTTTCAATATTTAGTGCTCTTGAAATGATATATTCAGAACTTAAATCTGCTTCAAAAATTTCCTCCTTCTTCAACTGTTTCTCACAAATAGTTAAAACTTGTCTAATGCTTAAAGGTGAATCCGAAGTAAACAGATCAGCCATTTCATCCTTTGATGCTGCCTTTGTATCTATAGAGCGCAATTGGTTTTTGAGATAATTGAAATCAATATTGTCAAATATGATATTGTGAGAAGTATACATAAAATTCTTGGGTTTCAAAATATTTGTTTGAATTTTTCTCTTAAATATAATAGGTTCTAAATATGACATACTATTTAATCTATGTTTGAAAATATTAGTGATCAAATTTTGTAACTTCATTCTATACACAATTGATTTAATTTTTTTTATGGAAATTGATATTTTTAAAGCAAAATAAATCTTATTTAATTTTAGTTATTGTTAAAGAACCTGAAAATATGATATAAATAGTTAGTCCTTCAAGGGTTTGAAGAGTAGGGGTGCACCGATAAGCCAAGTAGCCGATTACCGATTAATCGGCCTATCATCAATGACATCTAATAAGTAATGAGCTTTATTATTAATTAATAATAAACTATTACTTATTATTAATTTAAATTAATACTGAGAAAAAGCAGTTATCAACATTATTATTTATTACTAATAAGTATGCATGTTTTCATTATTAATGTAATTCATTTTTATTGCTTACTTTTCAGATATATTAAAAAATAAAAATTTAAAATTTTAAAGATAACTCTAGATTCTAGAATCTCGATTATAGAGATATAAATAATTAAATATTAATTACACTTTATAATGAAAGCAGTATGTCAACCAGTTATTGTTGGAAGTATTTTGATGTTCATCCTAAGGATAACAGTAAATGTATTTGTAAATTATGTAAAGCCACCATATCAAGAGGTGGCAAATCTGCAAAAAGTTATACAACGACAAATATGTTGAACCACATTAAGAAAATTCATTCAGATGAAGCAAAAGCTGAAACGGATAAGCTGAAAAGGCAATATGATTGGTCACAGCCAAGTACTTCAGAAGCAAGTTGCAGCAACTATGAGCCTCCAAAAAAAAAGTTCAACCAACTATACAATCAGTTTTAGAAAAGAGTAAAATTTGGAATATTAACGATCACAAGTCCCAAGAGATACATTATTTGATAGGAGAAATGATAGCTGTTGATATTCAACCATATTCTTTAACATCTGACATTGGATTCCAAAGGCTTATTGCAAAACTCTGTCCTAATTACAGAATTCCATCAAGAAAATATTTCACAGACAAAATAATCCTGGATATATTTATGAAAGTAAAAGCAAAAATTCAGACATCGCTCGATGAAATTAGCAGTCTTTCTTTGACCACAGACATTTGGACAGCTTCAACAAATAATGCTCCATTTCTGAGTGTGACAGGCCATTGGCTTTCAGATGAGTTTGAACAATGTAGAGCTGTGCTTAGAGTTGTTCCTTTCCCTGGTTCACATACAGCTTGAAATAATAAGTGAACAACTACACATTGTTCTGAATGAGTATAAGATCTCCAACAAAATTTTTCTTGTACTACGAGATTCCGCCGCAAATATGGTTGGTGGTATGAGGGAGTGTGGTGTACAGTCACTATCATGTTTCATACACACATTGCAACTTTCAGTAAATGAATTCAATATTTTCGCAAAAGGCTGTGAGCAATATAATTGCAAATAGCAGAAAAATAGTCTCACACTTTAATCATTCTCCATTAGCGATTAGCAAATTAACCGAAATCCAGGAGCAGCTTAAATTAGACAAACATAAACTGATTCAAGATGTGTCTACTCATTGGAATTCAACATATCATATGCTGAAAATTTTTTTAGAACAGCGAAAGGCTCTTATAATGTATGCTGTTGACAATAACATTCCAACTTTATCAAGTTACCAATGGACAATTGTTGAAAAAGTTGTCCAGTTATTAAGTCCATTTGAAGACATCAGCAAAGAATCAAGTAACAGAACATCAACTATATCAATGATAATCCCTACAATATTAGCTCTCAGATTATTTCTATTAAAAGCTACCAAACCTACTGGTGAATTTAGTGGAATTATTTCAACTGTTGAAGAATTCAGTGCATCAACTGAAAAAAGATTTGCATCATACATAAATGAAAAATTTCTGTGCTTGGCTACTTTTCTCGATCCCAGATTTAAATTGAAATTTCAAAAGGATGACATTAAAGAAGACACTATTAAGAAATGGGTTATAGATATTGTAGAACATCAAGCTGAGATAAATTCTATTGATAGTCAAACAGGAGACAGCTCTTCTAATGATGATCAAGATAATGAAACTTATGAAAGTGTACCTAAAACTGTTTCCCTTTCAAAACTGTTAGATGATTTTGAGTCAAATAAGACCTATGAAAATAAATTCAGACTTAGACATTGCAAGTACAACAGATGTGCAACCCAAACTCAAGAGGAGTAAATCTGTTACTCGTAGATGCGCAAAGGAACTGGATCAATATTTAACTCTACCAACACTTCAAAGAAGCGAAGACCCATTTCTTTGGTGGAAAAAGACACAGGGAGACTTTACCAATATTGAGCAATTTGGCTTCAAAATATTTAAGCGCACCACCATCATCTGTTGAGAGTGAAAGACTCTTTAGTACAGGTGGTAATATCTATGAACCTACAAGGAATAGGCTGTGTCCTGAAAATGGGGAAACTCTTATGTTTCTGCATTATAACTTAAGAGTATTGAACTTTAAATACTGATGAGCTTGAGAGCTGAGATAGAAGACAACATGAATTGAAGAGGCAACAGTATAAACAGAAAACAAGGAAAACTGCCAAAATTTAGTAGTATTTTTATGCAATTTGTATGTATGTATTTGTAGTATTTGTATTAACAATGAGTCAATTGTAATATGTTGATGTTTCATAATTTATGAATTTCTTTAAAAAAAAAAAAAAAAAAAAAGCCATAATAGCAGCCAGACACAAAATGACTAACCATTTTGAAAATTATATTGGTATTGTTATTTGTTACTGTGTCGAAGCTATCTGATGATTAACTTGGCAGTTATGAAATGGTCTTGTAAAAGTTGGTTTGTTCTGGTAAAGGATTTAAGCAATCGGCCAATCAATCATGTGAATAGCCGATTACCGATTAATCGGTAATATGGCCGATTATCTGCCGATTAATCGGTGCATCCTTATTGAAGAGCTAATAATTTTTAAACATTTACACATAAAATAAGCAAAGGTTACACCAATTACATGTTTCTAACTTGTAAGAGTAAAGATTTTGATATTTCAATATAAAATTAATTTACCTATAACAAGCAAGTTAGTTTGTAATAAATTATAATTAGCATAAAAATTAAGTAGGTTGT
Source organism: Armadillidium nasatum (assembly GCA_009176605.1). Lineage (NCBI taxonomy): Eukaryota > Metazoa > Arthropoda > Malacostraca > Isopoda > Armadillidiidae > Armadillidium > Armadillidium nasatum. The sequence goes on from SEYY01005498.1 coordinate 33,915, forward strand.
TGGACCAATTTCATTCATGCAAGTGACAAGTAATTCCAACTTAATATCCTATAAAATCCATTGATTATAATTTGAATTTTTTTTAATTACTAAATATTTGGGATGGAAAGTTAAGACTGCTAAGACTAGAGCCAGTAAAAAATTACTGGCTCTGATTGCAGTTACAAATATATACCATACTTTGTAGAATTCACATTACAGAGTATGTTGGAAACTTGAAACAAAGTTTAAAAATATAAAATTCATATACATACACAAACATGATAATGACTTCAAACTTTAAGAAAATGAAAAATGAATTAAAAAAAAAATACTTTTTCAAAAATTATTAGCGAAAATTGTGAATTTTCTTGACTCTGCTCACGCTGAGCCAACTCTGATTTGAATCTAAGGATGAATGTTGTTCATAAGTAGAAACTACATTACTTGCTCCTTGTTTTTACCGATTTAATAATCTTCCAAATTTCCTACTTATGTTTTCAACTCTTTTTGTCTATCTTAACAACTAAATTCATCTGTGCTGTTTATTTATTCTTGTAGCTCTGGTGAGTGGTGACTATGCTAAATACATTAAATATCTAAACTTCAAAAACGGTCACATTCACTATTTTTTCCTTGTTTTTGAAATTATCATTCTTGATGATTTCCATGTTAAGGACTGCCAATGACTTTAGTTCTGAAAATTCTAATTCTATGTCAATAACAATCTGATGGAGTTGGTGCTGTTCCCTGCTCACATCTCTAATCATCTGGAGCTTTTTTTTAACTTTCAATCCTCTCCTTATACTGTTAAACTCTTTCTTCCTCTGTGTTCCTCCAATTCACTTCTCATCCTCTGTACCCTGTTCTATCTGATACTCCATTTCACTTCTCATCCTCTGTACCCTGTTCTATCTGATAAGTTGTTTTTACTAATAGCCCATGACCTCAGTGAAGAAGTATTTTGAAAATTTGGCCAAACAAAATGGTTAAATTTGTGGAAAATGTAATAACCTTTAACTCCTTTATGACTCATTGGCATCATGGTAAAAAATTTTTTTTCCATTTTTTACTCACTTCTTCAACAGCTCCACCATTCTATTATAATCTGATAGTTGGAGCTCCTTCTCTTACTTTCAACTCACTGTTTCTTCTAGAGATAAGATTTCAGATCTCTCTAAGAATTATTTCAAGAAGGTATAAGATTATGAAAGTCTCTGGTAATTTTTTAGAACTGGGCTTCAAAAAACTACAGTCTGCCTAACAAAACTTTGACATTTTCTTCCCTGCTAGAAACATATGTGCTTAACCAACCTGTGTCAGAAATGGAAGAATCCTCTCAACTCTAATAACTGTCTTATTGCTTTACCCTAAAGTTACTCTTTCCAAAATTTTAAAACCTAACATATATATTAAGACATGAAACCTTTTAATTCTAATCTTATCTCTGATTGCCAGTAAGTTTTGTGTAATTAACCTCTGCAATTTGAAATACTAGTGAATCTTTTACTTTATGCTAAACATACTGTATGATAAGCTTCAACAGTTTGACAAAGCTTTAATTTCTAGGCTTCCCATTTTTGGTTTCTATCCTTCTCTTATTTCCTTTCTGGGTATGTTACAACAGCTGCTGTAGATGGCCAATATTCAACCTATAAATATAATTCTATCAATAATTTAGTGAAATGCAAGGTGTTATTTCATTCCAGATTTTCAAATATTAATCAATGACTTTCTACCTATCATTTGCAACACTATTGATGTGATGATGACTTTACTCTACATTATTACTCTCATATCAAAAAACATGATCCCACACAATCACAATTGTCTGATACTACCAGGATGACCTTTGGTTAACTGCGCATCAGTTTTTTTAATAAATCTAATTGGGGTTGGGGACAAAGGAAATTTGGTTATTTTCCATAATTGATAACTTTAATCCTTATCTATTTGACAATCTCCCATATAACTAACATCATCATTATCACACACACAACTATATTTTCCTGTCTTTAATAATTTTAGGGCTTCGTTTATTGCCTATTTTTGAAAGGATTACATTGTTGCTCTAACTGAACATGATCCTAAAGGGTTAAGTATTGCAAGGTACTATTAGAACTTACACACACCATCACAGTTCCTCTGTATATAATCCTCTTCATCTTTGTACTCAGTAAACATGGCATGCCTGGGGTGATGTCACTCATAAAGTCCTTAAAAGGGTGGGGAAACAATACACCCTTGGGCTTTTCATCCTATGTCTCATCCTTCCTTTGTTCAGCTCTTTGACCCTAGACTTAATGCCTAAGAGAATAAAAGTAGTCCTTTTAATTGGAAACCAAATTTGGTCTCTCAAAAGGTTAATATTTATGACATCTGACACTTTTGCACCAGAGATGACATAAAATCTGGCATGCCTTTATATTTTTTGTTGTAATTTCCTTTCAGACTCTTATTATTGATAGTTAAAAGGTAATTTTCACCTTAACATTATCATAACATGAAATAAATTTAAAAACCAAATTCATTTTCTAAACTTTTTCACAAAAAATTTTTTTTTTCCTAATAACCTTACTCAATTCAATGTTCATAATTATATATATATATATATATATATATATATATATATATATATATATATATATATATATATATATATATATATATATATATATATATATATATATATATATATATATATATATATATATATATATATATTGTAATGTTCTTATTTTTATTTATCACTTTCAAAACTTTGTTTATTATGCTCTTTTTTACTTATTTGCACTTTTAAAATACTATAGCGTTTTTCTTGTTTTCATAAAGTTCAAAACAGTCACTGCAAAAATTTGATTACAAAATAAAAATTAGTTACTTGTAGTGAATGGGCTCTGTAAAAAATATTTACAATTTCATTTTGCCCAGACCGTCAAAAATTCAAAATTCAAATTATAGTTTTAAAGTTTTTTTTTTTTTACAATTGCCTTGTTGCTGTTTTCAACACTTTTGATACATTCGTACAAAAAGTAGTTGCCATAGATACAAAACTTTGAATTTTGAGAGTAACCACGGTAAACTATGGAGTAACTCAGTTATCAGTTGTCTGAGGTAAGAACAAAATTCTAAAAATTTAGAATGAGATAAAAAAAATTTATTTATATATAAAGTAAATTATTAAAATCTTATAGTTTCTTAAAAAGTTCCATTACAACTATATTTGTACCAGTTTTTGGATACTTGACAATCTCTCGGGCCTTTATAAGTGAAATACTTTCAAAATATATAGCATTGTTTTCTTAATATTTCGTTCGCATTACAAATATTATTATACAAATTGAAAAATTGTGGTTAAAATAAAGGAGTAATTTTTAATCAAACACCAAGCTTCACACCAGAATAGTTAATTAATTACGATATTTATCTTGGGTTATTACGAACATTTTATATAAAGTATCCAACTTGCAATTTAACCCATTTGAACGTATGTTTCTGCTATTTTCAATAAAAAGCTGTCTGCAAATTTACAACTCTTTTTGTCTTTAGAGAAGAGAGTTGAATCGTTCCATACTTTTGTGTTGTGTATACGTTTAAGCTTTTGTGATATTTTAATTGTTGCAATATGGAAGGTAAAGCATATCTTACCGAAGAAGAAGCTTATAAATCTCTGCAACAATACTACAATGAAAATGGAAGCAAAATTAACATCTTGCAAATGTTTAAAAATGATAGCAATAGGTTTCAAAAATACAGGTTAGTAAATTCCTTAAATAGAGAGTTTCATTTAAGAAAAATAATTATAAAAAAATATTTTTAAATTCACCAGTTTTTAAAAAGTTAATCTTAATTTAGTTGTTAAAACTCTAAAAATATATTGTGGACGGTTTTTGTCATTCTGGTTTGCCTTGTCCCGTACGCCCTTGAAAAGGTCATACAAAAATCATACCGATAAGATATAGAGTAATAGTGTAAAATAGTACGAAATCGTTAACAATAGGGTTCATCAATTTAATATATATATATATATATATATATATATATATATATATATATATATATATATATATATATATATATATATATATATATATATATATATATATATATATATATATATATATATATATGTGTGTGCCCCCTCCTTGAAAAGGGCTCTGCCGTGAGCGGTGGCGTTCTGTAAAAAAAAAAAAAAAAAAAAAAAATATATATATATATATATATATATATATATTATATATATATATATATATATATATATATATATATATATATATATATATATATATATATATATATATATATATTTCCTTATTGTTCATTCAATAAATAGCCGGTCCAACCCCTCCCACAAAACTGTATGAGCTATCAGCAAAGTTTACTATCAGTTAGTATTTCTATTAGAAGCCACATCCCACCCATATAGTATCTACGTCAAAACACGGAGGATCTAATTGAGTGATCTTTATTGGCACTTACGTGTGGATTCTAGCTTTAGTAATTCTATTTTGGAAAAGTTAATATAAGTTGTGCAAGATAATGAGAGGCCGGAACTTTTTCAGATGTTCTCATGGGGAAATAGAAGTAAATATATATAGCTCGTCTGTCAGGCAGGATAAAATATGATCCTCTCTGGCATGGAAACATTCCATATTCTATCCTTTCGACTAAACCTTACTAACCTTGGCATAACTGTTCCTGTTCTCGATCGTGCTTTTCGCCGAAGGAATGTTGCTTTCATGGATTATTGTAGTCTTCAAACCCAAGAAACTCCTACAACTTGTATTTAATCTCGAAATCGTGCAAAACCTATTCTCCGTAGAACCAAAAACTCATTTCTCTGTAGAAAATGCAATAATCTTTCTGGTTCATCTTCCTCACGTCCTTTCTGGCATTTTGCAAAAAAAATGTCAACTCTAACTTTGCTTCTTCCTCTTTGACTTCTCTAGCATCTTCTGACGGCACAACTGCCGTTTTTCCTTCTGCTAAAACTGAACTCTTCGATCGCTTAAACTTTTGCCTCTAATTCCACCTTAGACGATTCCGGAGCTATTCCTTCTCCTTCAACTCTACCTCCAACTCATTTATATCTAAAATTGTAGTTTCTTCTAAAGACGTCATTTCTACTTTCTCCAAGATTAACGCTAAGAAGAAGTACGGTCCTGATGGTTTTCAAAACTTGTACTTCTAAGCTAGCACCCTGCATTGGTAAACTATTTCGTCACTCTCCCTACTTCAACCTTCCCTTCTTACTGGAAACGTGCGCTCATTCACCGTGTCGAAAACAGGGGACCCCTCTCAACCCTCTATTTCTTTTACCTCCTTTTTTTCTAAAGTTTTCAAATTAATAATTAACAGGAAGATTTGGAAACATCTCAATTCTTCTAATCTTACCACTGATTTCCAGTATGGCTTTCGCAAAAAACGCTCAACTAGTGACTTTTTACCATCTCTCTGACTTTTTGATCCTCTGTTCTTTAGCATTCCAGTGAATGTTTTATTGTCGCTCTGAACATATCGAAATCCTTCGATAGGGGTCTGGCACAAAGCTTTGATTTCTAAACTTTCTGCTTTCGGAATCTAACTTTCTCTCTGTGACATTTCTGATTTCATCTTCGATCGTTCGATCAATCGCAACTGTTGTAGACGGCCACCTATCATCCTGTAAATCCATTAATAATGATGTTCCTCAGGGATCTATCCTATCAACAACATTTTCTTCTTTTCATTAATGATCTCTCTCTCTCTTTCTTCATCATCTATCCATTATAATTCGTATCTCCACCCTTAATTATATCTTTCAGTTTTTAAAGACGTCTCTCCCAACAGTAGTTACTAAACGCAAGGAGAATAGCCTTAGCCGAGCAACTAACCTCTGCTCTTTCTCGTATTTCATATTTTGGCAGAGAAAACATGGTCTTTTTTAATGACTGAAAAAGTCAGTTCCTCCATCTCTCTACTCGACATAACCTTCAACACAACTATGATGTCTTCTTCGAAAACGCACAACTCAAACCTTCGTCTGTCCTTAATAATATCTGTATTTTTTTTTATCGTGAACTTCTTGGAAGGATCATATTGCTTCTTTTCCTAAACAAGCTTTTAAGATGTTGGGTGTTCTGAGACTCCTTCAGAATTTTTTCACACCATCCGATTTGCTTACCCTATGTAGGGGAGTTGTTAGCCCTTGTATGGAATACGCCTCACACATCTGTGGGGGTCCCAATCATACAGCTCTCCTTGATAAGGTAGAGTCTAGGGATTTTCTTCGTATGAACTCTTTCGCTTTCACTAACTCTCTCCATTCTCTTTCTACTCGGAAATCGTTGCGTAACTCTCTGTACTATCGCTATTACAACGGACACTGCTTTTCAGAACTCTCCCTTCACATACCTCCTCCATTGAGAAGGGCTCGTGCGACACGCCTTTTTTACAATCTCATCCCCTCTCTGTCTAACTCTTTGACCCCAGACTTAGCCACTATGCTCATTCTCACATGTTTTCTACCGGTAAAGTCTTGAACACACACTATCTGTTTTCTCCAACTTCCTTTCACTTGCATACATTCAAATGCCGTGTATCTGGACATGTTGGCCTTTAACTTGACTTGATTTCCGGTATTTTCCTAACTGGTTGAATTAAGTAGGCCTCTTTGCCTTGCCCTCCAGAGGAGATAGAAAAAGGAGAAAGTGAAGAAAACAAACAACTAACTTTTAAGAGGCTAAGCGTTCTCAAATGTTTTCAGAATTTCTTCAACTCACTGCACTTGCTTGATTACATGGTGGAGTTACGGTCTTTGCCTTGTCAACATCTCTTTCTTAATGACGTTCTCACGTCTCTTTATGATCTTCAAACTGTTCATTCACTATCCTCGTACTGCCGCTGTCACAACGGACTCTGCTTTTCTGACCTCTCTAGTCGCATATTACCTCTGATGAGAAGAGTTCTTTTGATTCATCTTTCCACAGTCTTATCCTTTCTTTGTCCAAGTCTCTGACTCCATTTCATTTTTAACAGCTGGTAAATTCTGGATCACTCTTCCTTTTTATATTTTCCCCATTTCTTTTGAGTTGCAACAGTTTTTAACTCCTTATTTAATTTAGTTTAAATATGTGACATAGGGTTCCCAAAGTCTGGTATATTTAATGTAGGTCTCTGGTCTTTCCCATCATAGTTTATATATATATATATATATATATATATATATATATATATATATATATATATATATATATATATATATATATATATATATATATATATATATATATATATATATATATATATATATATATATATATGTATAACTATATATATATATATATATATATATATATATATATATATATATATATATATATATATATATATATATATATATATATATATATATATATATATATATATATATATATATATATATATATATATATATATATATATATGCATTTATATGTGTGCATATATGTATGTGTGTATCTGTGTATATATGTTATAGCTGTTTTGGTTTAATGGCAAATACACTAAGTAACCATTTGTCAGTATCGGGTTCGATTCCATGTCGTAGGTTAACTCAGTTGTCACATAAAGTTGAAGTGAAAAATCTTCAAAGAAGTGTGGAATTTAGGGACCTCTCTAACCCAACATCATCACATCACGCCCTTTCCAGAATAACATCACATCTTTCTTATTAAGACACTAATTCAACTACGATATATATATATATATATATATATATATATATATATATATATATATATATATATATATATATATATATATATATATATATATATATATATATATATATATATATATATATATAATATATATATATATATATATATATATACAGAGATGGGCATCGTTACATGAAATTGGGTAGCGTTACCGTTACTCGTTACTTGAGAGAAAAGGTGTAGCGTTACCGTTACATCGTTACATTTTAAAATCCTTTGAAGCGTTACCGTTACTCGTTACATGTAACGCGTTACTTTTGGTCAGTTTCGGGCTTAATTATTAGTTTACAGTTTTCGTACATGATCATATGTATACATATTTACTGCTGACGATTAAATCATTGGATTAACTAACAGTTTTTAAACTTTTATTCAAAAGTGCAATTTATATTACTATCATTGACCAAATAATATAAATTATGTTTTAAAATTTTATATATATTTTAAGTTTCATTATTAAATTTAGTGCAATAAATGATATACATTTATGGAATTTAGTGATACAATATTATCCATATTTGAAATTTTTTATAATTTATTTTATTAATAAACGTAGAAGATTATCTGAATTGTGCTTCACTTTGAACCCTAGTTAGCCGATCTTCTTTCAACATTGTTTAATTTTATTGTCGGTATGCAAAGTATTAGGAGTAGATATTATTAATATTAATAATGATAATAAAAAAAAAAAATTGACAGTAATAATGTATTGTAAAGTTAGGTAATAATAAAATAATAATAATAATAATAATAATAATAATAATAATAATAATAATAATAATAATAATAATAATAGTAATAATTAAGATCTATTTAAACATAGTTAATCACTTAATAATAAATGATAATAATTTTCAGTAACCATATTGAGCATAAATAAAATTAAAAAAGAAAGACAGTTTTTTTTTTTATTTTATATATATTATATATATATATATATATATATATATATATATATATATATATATATATATATATATATATATATATATATATATATATATATATATATATATATATATATTATATATATATTCTATATATATATATTAAAAATCTTGAAAAATTAAAATTCGTTTCCATAAAAATAAACAAAAATGTCAACACAGTGGAATTTCGTGTGTAGGATGTAACGAGTAACGGGTAACGGAAAAACCCGTTATAATTTGTAAAAATGGGGTAGCGTTACCGTTACAGCGTTACATTTTAAAACCCTTTGAAGCGTTACCGTTAATCGTTACATTTGTAACGCCCGTTACGTAACGCCGTTACATGTAACGCGTTACTGCCCACCTCTGTATATATATATATATATATATATATATATATATATATATATATATATATATATATATATATATATATATATATATATATATATATATATATATATATATATATTACGGTTAAGTCTGGGGTCAGAAAGTTGGACAGAGAAAGGATGAGATTGTGTAGAAAGTCGAGTCGGACGAGCCCTTCTCGATGGAGGAGGTATGCGACGAGAGAGTTCAGAAGAGCAGTGTCCATTGTAATAGCGATAGTATAGAGAGAGTGACGCAACAATTCGACGGCAGAAAGAGACTGGAGAGAATTAGTGAGAGCAGGAGAGTTGATAAGACGAAAAGCCCTAGATTCCACCTTCTCAAGGAGAGCTGTATGAGTGGAACCACCCCAGATGTGTGACGCATACTCCATACAAGGGTGAACAACACCCCTATACAGTGCAAGCAACTGGGGTGGATTGAAGAAACACTGAAGGCGCCTCAGAACACCTAACCTCTTAGAAGCTTGTTTAGAAAGAGAGGTAATGTGATCTTTCCAAGAAAGATCACGAGAAAAAGAAACACCAAGAATATTAAGAACAGATGAAGGTCTGAGTTGAGTGTTTTCGAAGAAGATATATCATAGTTGTGTGGAAGATTGTGTCGAGTAGAGAGATGGAGGAATTGAGTTTTGGTGGCATTTGAAACAACCATATTCTCTCTGCCTCAATTTGAAATACGAGATAGATCAGAGGTCAGCTGCTCCAAGGCAACCTTCCTTGCGTCTAGTAGCTGTTGTTGGGAGGGGCGCCTTTCAAATTGAAAAGAGTAATGAAGGGTGGAGTCATTAGCATAGGAGTGGATATGAGATGAAGTAACAGAGAGAAGGTCATTAATGAAAAGTAGAAAAAGTGTTGGGGATAGGACAGATCCTTTAGGAACACCACTATTAATAGATTTAAAGGAAGAGCGGTGACCGTTTACAACTGCTGCTATAGAACGACCGGAAAGGAAATCAGAGAGAAGGATAGATTCCGAAAGAGGGAAGTTTGGAAATCAAAGCTTTGTGCCAGACTCTATCGAAAGCATTCGATATGTCTAGCGCAACAGCAAAAGATTCACCGAAATGCCGAAGGGCGGAGGACCAAGAGTCAGAAAGAAGGGAAAGAAGATCATCCAGTAGAGCGTTTCTTACGAAAGCCATACTGGCGATCAGAGATAAGATTAGAAGAATTGAGAGGTTTCCAAATCTTCCTGTTAAGGATAGATTCGAAAACTTTAGAAAGAACGGAGGTTAAAGAAATGGGACGATAGTTAGAAGGTTGAGAGGAGTCCCCATTCTTCGGCACAGGCTGAATGAGCGCACGTTTCCAGCAAGAAGGGAAGGTTGAAGTAGATAGACATAGACGAAAAAGTTTACGAAGGCAGGGTGCAAGCTCGGAAGCACAAGTTTTGAGAACCACAGGAGGGATACCATCAGGACCGTAAGCCTTCTTAGTGTTAAACTCAGAGAGAGTAGAAGTTACATCTTTAGAAGAAATTATAATTTTAGGCATAAATGAGTTCGAGGGGGTTGAAGGAGTAGGAACAGCTCCGGAATCGTCTAAGGTTGAATTAGAAGCAAAAGTTTGAGCGAAGAGTTCAGCTTTAGAGGAAGGCAAAACGGCAGTTGTACCGTCAGAAGATAATAGAGGAGGGAAAGAGGAAGAAGCAAAGTTAGAGTTGACATTTTTTGCAAAATGCCAGAAAGGGCGTGAGGAAGTAGTAGAACCAGAAAGATTGTTGCATTTTAAACGGAGAAAAGAGTTTTTAGTGTTACGGAGAATATATATATATATATATATATATATATATATATATATATATATATATATATATATATATATATATATATATATATATATATATATATATATATATATATATATATATATCCGTATCCTAATCCGGAACCTTTGAATGCGAATTTTTCACTATTTCCGAATTCAAATTCAGCTACTTTTAGGATATCTCGAATCTGAATCCAAATCCGAATCCATAACCCTCGAATCCTAATCGAATTTTGCAGTTTCTCGAATCCAAAACCAGAGCGCCTACGAATCAGAA
>SEYY01005498.1:50000-85000 GCA_009176605.1 Armadillidium nasatum
AGAGAGAGAGAGAGAGAGAGAGAGAGAGAGAGAGAGAGAGAGAGAGAGAGAGAGAGAGAGAGAGAGAGAGAGAGAGAGAGAGAGAGAGAGAGAGAGAGAGAGAGAGAGAGAGAGAGAGAGAGAGTGAGAGAGAGAGAGAGAGAGAGAGAGAGAGAGAGAGAGAGAGAGAGAGAGAGAGAGAGAGAGAGAGAGAGAGAGAGAGAGAGAGAGAGAGAGAGAGAGAGAGAGAGAGAGAGAGAGAGAAAGGCGTGTCGCACGAGCCCTTCTCATTAGAGGAGGGATGCAACAGGAGTTCAGAAGAGTATTATCACTTGGAATTGTGATTATATTGAGGTTGACACAATAAAGGTGAACTGTGTGAATGGAACTACCCCAGATGTGTGAAACATGCTCCATACATGGACGAACAACCCCTCTATAAAGAGCCAGCAACTAGAGTGGAATGAAGAAATTTCAAAATCACTTCAAAACACCCAACTTCTTAGAAGCTTGTTTACAAAAAAATAATGTTACCCTTCCAAGAAAGATCACGAGAAAGAAATACACCGAGAATATTTAGTTCGAGTTGTGTTTTCAAAAATGTCATAGTATTGTGGGATAATATATCGAGTAGAAAGATGGAGGAACTGAGTTTTTGAAGTAATGAAAAAAAAAATTCTCTGCTTCGTTAAGAAATTCTAGAACGATCAGAGGTTAGTTGCTTCAAGAATACTCTCCTAGCGATAATTAATTATTGTTGGGTGGAATGGACTTTAAAATGAAAGTAGTAATGAAGGGTAGAATCATCGGCATAGAAAGTATATTAGTGATGAAGTAATAGAGAGAAAGTAATGAAAAACAGAAAAAGATTTGGTGATTGATCAGATATCTGAGGAACACCACTATTAACAGATTTACAGGATGAACGGTGGCCGAATATCACACCTGCTGTTTAACGATCGGGAAGGAAATCAAACAGACGGCCACAGAGAGATGGATAGATACTGAAAGAGGAAAGATTATAAATCTAAGCTTTGTGCCATTCTCTATAGAAGGCTTTTTGATATGTCTTGAGTCGCAGCAAAAATTTATCGGAATATCGTATAGTAGAGAACCAAGATTCAGGGAAAAGATAGATCATCAGTAGAGCATTCCTTACGAAATACGACACTCCCTCATTATACCTTTCGAAATGAATTCAACATTACTTAAAGTAAAATATGAGTAAATATTCAGAGTAAAAATGAGAGTAAATTTAAGAACATGAATAAATAAGAACTGACTTTGTAATATTTACACAGAATTGATGTAAGAGCATAGCACTCCTTGTGCTGCTATGGCGACGCAATAGTGGTGGAATGCGAGATGCTAATTTCCTCGAGCACTTGCCATTGAAAAGAGATAGTACATTAACGTCATGTCACAGAGATAAAAGGTCAAGGGAATTTGAAAGTTGGGGAGAGTTTATTATCTTTTAGAATTAAACATAACTCAGTCCAAAAGACGGGCAGAGCCGGTGCCTCTCCCTCTTAAAATGAAAGAACAGTACTCCATACATGGGTGGATAAGACCCTTATGTAATTGGAGTAAATGTTCGGAATAAAAAATTCTCTCAACCTGAATAGAATTCCCAGCTTCTTTAAGGCCAGCCCTAGTCACCGTTCTAATATTACGTTTCGAAGACAATTTGTTGTTTATTTTCAGACTAAGAATGTGCATTGTTTGGGAGAGCTGTCATAGGTGATAAGAAAGTTGGGAGGTGATTTTGAGAAAGAGAGGGATGTGAAGAAGTTGAGTTTTGAAAGAGTTGAATTAAACAAGGTTGAGGCGACCCTTCCCGGGAAATCTCATCCAAAAATGTAAGAATAGAATCAGAATACTAAAGTCGAGAGACAACTCTAGATGCAAAAGAGTGAGCAGAACCTCTGGAAGATATTCCTTTGGTGATGTACTGAGTATGTACTATTAGAATGACGGAGCTTGCTATATACTTCTTGTGTAGTGACTCGTTATCTAAACCAAACATTTCTTGAGCGATGGATTGGTATTGGTGATGCGATTTCAATGGCCACTACAGTCTCCGTACTTGTCTCCCCTAAGTTATGTTTTATTGGGATGAATAAACATGAACATTTACCAAACAAAGGCGAATATACTTACACGAGAGGAATTAATTTCTCGTATTATAGAGGCAGCTTTATTTACAATAGAACAGCAAGCCACACTCGGAAAATTGACACGCCATCTTAGGACATGAATTGTAAAGTGTATTAATAACATAGTAACGAATGCATTAATCATTATTACTGTATTACTTCAACAAAATTCAAACGACGTACTGAATCTCACTAATACTACTGCTAATAATAGCTATCAACTATGTTCATATAATTTTTTTATTTTATTTTGCTTTGACCCACACTACGTCTTTATATATATATAATATATATATATATATATATATATATATATAATATATATATATATATATATATATATATATATATATATATATATATATATATATATATATAATAATAATAAAATAATCATCATCCCCCAGGAAGGACTATCGTCCTGTCAGTGGATCTTTCGAGGAAGATCCTAGGGTTTCACGGGCCCACGGCGGATACCGCTGGCTGGGCCAGGCCTATCGCGGATGCCGGATATATATATATTATATATATATATATATATATATATATATATATATATATATATATATATATATATATATATATATATATATATATATATATATATATATATATATATATATATATATATATATATATATATTATATATATATATATATATATTTTTACAGTGTGACTTTGTCGACCCCAGAAGATGGGGACATTTTGTTGGACTACAGCAAGAACCGAATCAACGATGAAGTGATTAAGCTTTTATTTGACCTTGTAAGTTTTTGGAACAATCCTCGCAAGAAATCAACCAAAAACCGCATACACATACACATACACACACACACACACACACATATATATATATATATATATATATATATATATATATATATATATATATATATATATATATATATATATATATATATATATATATATATATATATATATATATATATATATATATATATATATATATATATATATATATATAGTCATTGATAATAGAAACAGATTTTTATATAATTTAAGCGTAAGAAAACTAAATAAGCATTTATATATGATAGCAAAAACTTGTTTAATATTATTTTAATGAGATATATGCATGAATTTGGACTGAAGGAATGCCTCTTGAGAAAGTTGGTAATAATATGTAAAAATAGATTAGGAGCTAAACCAGAACCCTGAGGAATACACCACAATTCACAGAAGAAAAAAGGTCGCTCCATCGACAAGTACCGATATAGAACAAATTAAGAGTAAGAAAGAAACTTTAAATTAGTGAGATATGAAAATATGTCACCAGTTGACCTTGCCAGTTGGTCAGTTGTCGAAACCCAAATTATGATTGAAGAGAATGGAATGAGACCAATTTAGTGAATGAGAGTTAACGATATATTCAAAGATACTATGAACATAACACATAGAAGAGTGCTAAAGAACGGCAATTAGAGGATTCAGAACGGCTACTTTCTGGTTGGATATCCGTCCTTTTCTAACCTTTAGAAAAGGTGTTAGTGTTAATGAACAGAAACAGGAGTCAGCTCAGGACCACACCCCATCTAAACAACGAGAGGAATTATTTCCTGGCCGCTTACCTTCTTAACGTTTCAAGCTGCCAGCATTCCATGCACCCGATCACGTAAAATCTCAGATAAAGACATTGGGCACCTGATAGGTAAAGAAATAGGTGCATTGCCACAGTCGTCCATGGTTGAAGTAGATAAAAAAAGAGACCGAATATATTTGATTTTTTTCAATACTAGTATTAGCTACGAATCCACTAAAGTGAATAAGTAAAGAAAAACAAGTTTATAGATGTAGTTGGGGGATGTTTTTGGAAAGAGGTCAGAAAGATTTGTTAGTAATATTTTAATAAAAATACTCTGAGCCCTTTAAAATATTTCAGAAACAATTTGTTAATAATTTGCTTTTCAGACGAATTTACCTATTTAGTATCTGGTAGTGTAACTGCTCATGATGCTTCACAAGAAGTTATCTCGTAAATCCTTTTCACGTTATCAAATTGTAATTTGTTAAAGAAGTTCTCGAAAACTGTGTAGGGGCAAAAATGTAAAGCTAAAAAAGTACCAGCTATCAACAATGTGCAATATTTTATTCAGAATCGTCTTTTAATATCAAAACATCATTTGGAAACTTCTGACCTGCATTCACATGAATCACAATATAATTTAGACGAAATAATAGAAAAAATAATTCTTTTAGAGACTGCCATTTCACAGGACGCTTGAAACAACAATCTCGAAAGAGCAACCTGAACATAGAGAAACCAAGTCATCCTTCAAGCTAATACGGTCTTTCCACTCCTTCAGCTGAAGTGCTACTTACAAAAATTTCAAAACTTATGCATAGTAAACCGAATCATTTCATCAGTCATTGTTATAATGTTGGAAAATGTAAAATGCCCAAAATACTTGAGGTGCTGCCCTTTGGTTCTAGATCATTTAGGTAAGAATAATGAAAGATAAAATACTTCACAGCCTACATGTGAAATAAAAATTCTTTTGAAACTCGAGGATAAATAACAAAATTAGTTAAGGTCTGAAATCCATAATTAATTTACAAGTGAGAGTGTACCTGATGCCATTAAGCTAATTATTTATATAAAATGGAGATCCCATATAAGCCCCTCTCATGTTTTTATTTTCTTTTTATTCAAAATAGGCTTTTTATGAAATGATCTTTTTATATAAATATTTATTTCCCAATAGGAACCTTTGTTCACGACTGATTGCCACTAATTCCCATATAAGATATTGGGAAACTTTTCCCACCATGATTTGGCAAGTATTAATAACCTTGTATATACTGGATTTTTTTGGTCTCCTATTTTTAGGTTCTTGGGTTTAGTAAAAAATAAAAAGTAATATAGGTCACAAGTAGACAAATATGATCCTTGAACACATCACAATTGTATTGGCATAAGTCGAAGAAGTAGTAGGGTGAATATGAATGAATATTATTTTAATGAGATATATGCAATTTGACTGAAGGAATGCCTCTTGAGAAAGTTGGTAATATGTAAAAATAGATTAGGAGCACTAACCCTGAGGAATATACAGAAGAAAGAAGGTTGCATCTACAACTACCGTTAAACAAATTAAGTAAGAAAGAAACATAAATTAGTGAGATATGAAAATATGTCCATTTTGCCAGTTGGTCACAAACCCACATTATGAAGAAAGAAGTAATATTTGTTAAGTAATCTAAAGAAGAAAGACAAACTTCAAAGTTGGAAAGGATGTTTTGAGACTTTTCGATGTTCCTTGGATCTTAATATACAAGAGTAACAAATAAGAGTAACAAAGATTTACTTTAATCATACCTGCACGATAAGTATTGCGATAGTACGAACAAGCATTTGAGTGAAATTCAGTTAAATATCCTAGTGCTTTGATTACCACAAACTACTAAGAGAACTGACACTAGGTCTCAGTGATGGATATTAGAATGAGAACATCAGTAGACCGAGCAAATATTTGCATGCTTGTAACTTTGCGAAGAAACCGTATTAACCTAGAAGAATGTTTTAAAAAGTAAGCTCTTAGTTGTGGTTTTAAAATAAGTGTTAGAACGCATCTAGTTCTGGTTATGAGAACTGGTACTATTTAAGAAATCTTTGATCAAATGGGTGCAGTGTGGCCAACCATATCAGTGGACCAACCAAAATTTTTATCCCGTTCATTCACCCATATATATATATATATATATATATATATATATATATATATATATATATATATATATATATATATATATATATATATATATATATATATATATATATATATATATATATATATATATATATATATATATATATATATTATATATATATATAATATATATATATATAATATTATATATATAAATATTTTTTTGACAATTGTTTCAAAATATACAGTATGCACGTTTTAAAAACCTAATAACTTTCTCAAATACTATATTTTGAAGTAAATTTATTTTATTCAACACAGAAGAGTGGATTCTATATCAATATAAAAAGCATTTCATTCCGACGGTTCACTTTAGAGAAATGCAATTAAAACTTTGACACAGAATAGTCATCAGGATTTCAGTTGCTTAGCCAATCGGAATTGAATGACTTAGTGAGTGAATTGTCATTCTCCAAGAAGGCAACTTAGTTATTAGACAAACAGAAAGAAAGAAAATCAACTTTGCCTCTTAGTAAAGGTGTCAAATTTACCCAATCGGGACCTAATTTTGGTGGAATTCTACCAAGAGAAAAAGCATTTTGTTTACTGGTTTGTGATAAAAGTAAAAAAAAGGCCGGATCATTTTGGGAAAAATTACTTGTTTGTTGACTGAAAAGGATTTTAGAAAATGCTTAATCATTTAAGGATGGACAATGAGTTTTTATATATAAAATCCCAATATCCTATGATCAAGAAGTGAAGACGCATGTTGAAAGAAATTAGAAGAAGAAAAAGGGTGGGTATATCCATGGTCTTTTATGGTAGAGTGTTCAGGAAAGCAAAGAGGAAGGTCAGTTCTAAAGGAAACTCCTTTATGCTTATCAATCCTCACTTTTAATAGTAGATCAGTTTGTCCTACATACGCGACATTACAGCTGGCACACTTAAATTAGTAAATTGTTGAGGATCTGAGAAACATTGAGTGAGGTTCCTTGTGTCCAAAGAAAGTATGAATTGAGTGGGAATTATAATTTATAAGAATAAACTGGCATTGGGGGAATATAGTTTCAAGTATAGTAAAATATTTCTATTAAGTTGTGATGTAAGTGAACCTATATACAGAAGTTTTAAGTATATTTTTTGTTTAGGTACAGTAGGAAAATGAAAAGTGGTTCTGAAGATATTAATGAGAAACTCTTTAATAATTTTTTTTTTTCACTTGGAACTTTTGGAATAAATTAAAATAAAGTATTTAATAAATTCCATCTCTGTATGAAATATATATATATATATATATATATATATATATATATATATATATATATATATATATATATATATATATATATATATATATATATATATATATATATATATATATATATATATATATATATATATATATATATATATATATATATATATATATATATATATATATATATATATATATATATATATATATATATATATATATATATATATATATATATATATATATATATATATACTCAAACTGATTACTTATTTACAAATCTTTTATATTGATATTCAAACCAATATAAGACTTTTAGCACCAACGAGATTTAAAAAATGACTTTGCACTTTTTTTTTTTTTTTTTTTTTTTTTTTTTTTTTTTTTTTTTGTGGTCATCCTCAGGCTCGTGCGAGGAAAGTGGAAGAGTCGAGGGACGCAATGTTTTCCGGAGAAAAAATAAACTTTACAGAAAACCGAGCCGTTCTGCATATTGCCTTGCGGAATCGAACCAACACTCCTATTGAAGTTGAAGGAAATGATGTGATGCCTGGAGTTAATGCTGTCCTTGATCATATGAAACGATTTTGTGAAAAGGTAATATATATATATATATATATATATATATATATATATATATATATATATATATATATATATATATATATATATATATATATATATATATATATATATATATATATATATATATATATATATATATATATATATATATATATTTTTTTATTTCACCTCTGGTGGGCAAAGGCCAGAGGCCTATAAATGTTCCACCAGAGTTAGGGGGAAAGTCGGGAACATGGTCAAATTAAAGGCCGACATGACCTGATACACGGCGTTTAAAGGTGCCTAAGTCATAGGAAGTTGGGAAAATAGATGAAGGAAGTGTGTTCCAGACTTTACCAGTAGAGTACATGTAAGATTGAGCATAGCGGTTAAGTCTGGGGTCAGAGAGTTGGACAGAGAAAGGATGAGACTATGTAGAAAGACGAGTCGCACGAACCCTTCTTGATGGAGGAGGTATGCGACGAGAGAGTTCAGAAGAGCAGTGTCCATTGTAATAGCGATAGTATAGAGAGAGTGACGCAACATTTCGACGGGCAGAAAAAGATTGGAGAGAATTAGTGAGAGCAGGAGAGTTGATAAGGCGAAAAGCTCTAGACACACCTTTTCCAGGAGAGCTGTATGAGTGGAACCACCCCAGATGTGTGACGCATACTCCATACAGGGGCGAACAACACCCCTATACAGAGCAAGCAACTGGGGTGGTGTGAAGAAATTACTGAAGGCGCCTCAGAACACCCAACCTCTTAGAAGCTTGTTTAGAAAGAGAAGTAATGTGATCTTTCCAAGAAAGATCACGAGAAAAAGAAACACCTAGAATATTAAGGAGAGATGAAGGTTTGAGTTGCGTGTTTTCGAAAAAGATATCGTAGTTGTGTGGAAGATTGTGTCGAGTAGAGAGATGGAGGAATTGAGTTTTTGAGGCATTGAAAGCGACCATGTTTTCTCTGCCCCAATTTGAAATGAGAGATAGATCAGAGGTTAGTTGCTCCAAGGCCACCCTCCTTGCCTCTTTTAACTGTTGCTGGGAGGGGCTCCTTTCAAAATGAAAAGAGTAATGAAGAGTGGAGTCGTAAGCATAGGAGTGGATAGGAGATGAAGTAATAGAGAGAAGGTCATTAATGAAAAGCAGAAAAAGTGTTGGGATAGGACAGATCCTTGAGGAACACCACTATTAATAGATTTATAGGATGAACGGTGGCCGTCTACAACAGCTGCTATAGAACGACCAGAAAGGAAATCAGAGAGAAGGCCACAGGTAGAAGGATAGATTCCGAAAGAGGGAAATTTGGAAATCAAAGCTTTGTGCCAGACTCTATCGAAAGCCTTCGATATGTCCAGCGCCACAGCAAAAGATTCACACACATATATATATATATATATATATATATATATATATATATATATATATATATATATATATATATATATATATATATATATATATATATATATATATATATATATATATATATATATATATATATATATTTAAAGGACGATGTCCCGATCGGGGTTGGTTAGGCATATTCTGTCTTGTTGGTGCAGTGTTTGTTCTTCTGCACAGGTTTCCTAAGGTGGTACCTCCAGGATCGGTGTTTGTTTGGTGGTATTTAGAAGCGTTATGAGATTTTTGTTTTGTATGCGTTTTATTAGCAAAGTGAAGTCTGGTGTAGAAGGTAATGAGTTTAATATGTAAGAGTAGTATGAAAATGGTCAAAAAAAATTTTTTTTTTTGCTGTAGGAGCTTATGTGTTGAGTAAAGAAAGATTTGTTGGATGGATTGGGATTAAGATTCTACTGTAGAATTTAATACCAAGCATGTCAAAATGGTCTTCTACCGGAAGGAAGTACTTTTGTTTCTTATAAAATGTGAGCGGTTTGCCTTATTTTGTACTATATCTAGTTTAGTTTAAGTGGATTGGAATATTACTGGATTTTATTCCGAGCATAGTTGAGAAGGAAACACATATTATTTGAAGACAACATGCTGATACTTTAAAGTATCAGCATGTTGTTCGGAATATTGCTAGTTCAAATCCCGTATTGTGTATGCAAAATAGTAAACATTGTGTGTAAATACATGAATTGTGGTAATGAACGTAATTATGATGGACCTTGTTTGTGTACTTGATACTGGACATTGCAGTCTCTAGGGAAAGACAGGCTTTGCAAGCCGCTGCCTGAAATTGAATTTGCTCGCGAAACTCTGGGATCAGCCTCTGAAACTCGTCGGTACAGGACATACCGAAGTGGAGACGCAAGCTGATCCAGCTGACAGGCTGAGGCCTTCCTGGGAGAGGAGTAAATATATATATATATATATATATATATATATATATATATATATATATATATATATATATATATATATATATATATATATATATATATATATATATATATATATATATATATATATATATATATATGTAAAGAGTGCAGTATTTGCTTTAAGTATGGATTAACTTATTGTATAGCAATTTATCGAAATTGAACAGAACTATGTATTACTAATTACAATTAATTTTCCTACAAGGTTATATCAGGAGCTTGGAAAGGCTACACAGGCAAGTCAATTACTGACGTTGTGAATATTGGTATCGGTGGGTCAGATTTGGGTCCACTTATGGTTACGGAAGCCTTGAAGCCTTATGCGGTTGGACCCAACGTTCACTTTGTTTCAAACATAGATGGAACTCATATGGCAAAGACGCTTAAGGTTTTGGATCCTGAAACCACACTTTTTATTATTGCTTCTAAAACATTCACTACGCAAGAAACTATCACTAACGCAACTTCTGCTAAAACCTGGTTCCTTGGTGCGGCAAAAGACGTAAGTTTAAATGTAATATTATATTGTCGATTTCTTTGTTAAGGTTAAGATTATAATGTTAAATGTTTTTGCAGAAATCGGCTGTGGCTAAACATTTCGTTGCCTTGTCAACAAACGGACCAAAAGTGAAAGATTTTGGAATTGATGAAGCAAATATGTTCGAATTTTGGGATTGGGTTGGAGGAAGATATTCTTTGTGGTCCGCTATTGGACTCTCGATTGCTCTTCATATTGGATATGATAACTTTGTGAAGTTGTTGGAAGGAGCACATTTCATGGATAATCATTTTAAATCTGCACCACTAGAAGAAAATGTAAGTTTTCGATGTTTAGAAATATGTTGTTTGTATACTTTGAGAAAAATAAGAGATTAAAATCAGAATTATTGGAAACATATCTATCTATCTATCTATCTATCTATTATTATTATTATTATTATTATTATTATTATTATTATTATTATTATTATTATTATTATTATTATTATTATTATTATTATTATTATTATTATTATTATTATTATTATTATTATTATTATTATTATTATTATTATTATTATTATTATTATTATTATTGGCTATAAATCTTCTGGATTTCAACCCAAGGCGTATTGGAAGCTAAGAAAGCTAGATGATAGTGATGTGCTACCGTTGTTATAAGGAATTTTGGCTTTTCTATTGAAAATATAAAGTTGTCAATATTTAATATTTGCACGTGGTTTAGTTTATGTTATTTAATACAGTCTTATAGCAAAATAGATTGAGTAACTTTAAAAAGATAACACGCTTCAGGTTCCCGTCATATTAGCCTTGCTTGGTGTGTGGTATCACAATTTTTATGGTGCAGAAACTCACGCCCTTTTGCCCTATGACCAGTATTTGCATCGATTTCCTGCATATTTTCAGCAAGGAGATATGGAATCAAATGGAAAGTAAGTACAGTAAATTCAGTATTATGATATATATATATATATATATATATATATATATATATATATATATATATATATATATATATATATAATATATATATATATATATATATATATATATATATATATATATATATATATATATATATATATATATATTATATATATATTAGGGTGGTTAAAAAAAAATTTATTTTTCCCAGAACATACGGTGTGCACGGACGTCAGGATGATGATGTAACATTATATGTTAAATTATATGATTGTGCAACCCCCTACCCCACACACAACACCCCCCCACTCGTGAAAATTTAAAAAAATAAATAATAATAATTCGTCTTTCTTTTAACATTAGCTCAGAGACTGATAATAAGGTATAAGAAATATTCTTACATACGCACACATCAAAGACATGCACACAAATACCCTTCACAAACCTCTATCCCTTCAACTTTAAGAGAAAATGAAAAAGAAATCAACAATACTTATAAATTTCATCCCTTTATTTTTACTTTATAACTATATATATATATATATATATATATATATATATATTATATATATATATATATATATATATATATATATATATATATATATATATATATATATATATATATATATATATACACGTTTGGTACGATTATAAATAAAATATAAAAAAAATTAACACACAAATTTCAAAAAATTCAAAAATTTCAAAAAAAATTTCCTTTTCCTAATCAATAACTTTTGAACAATCATCTGCATTAATGTTTAGTGTTTTAGGCAGTTCAAAAACTTCTGCATTGGAATTCCTTGCTCTTGCTTGAATAATTCATTAAACATCTAAATTTCTTATCTCTTTTCTTGTGTCCGGCAACATTGTAAGTAATACATTCTCAGGATGAGCAATGTAAGAGTTGTTGTTTTTTAGTACACGCTCCGTAATCATAAGTTTTTTGTCAACGTCTTTAAGTAGGCACATCAGGTACCAAAACTTACGTGCACCATTAGATGCATTTGGATGTAACTTTATCCAAAACCACCCTGGTGCGAAAACTTTCTTTGTTATATTTACTAGATTTTGAAGAGAATTGCTAGGATGTTTTGTGGAAACATAAAACGGTAAGATCCTGTTTGCTTTTGCTAGCCATCTGGTATGATGAAGGGTGCCTGGAGATTTCTCGGCTAATGATGGCGATATGTTCCCTGATTTTATACTAATACGGATTTCATGCAAAAATTTTTGATCAGTGCTAATTTGTTTAACGATATCTTCGGGGATTTTTTTTCAAGGTTGCTGTTTACAAGTTCAAAATCAACTATCTCCAGCTTATTTGCATCTTCAATTTTATTTCCAATAGCACCCTTAAAAGCTTCTTGGTCCTGATGTTTCTCCATCAATTGCCTCGGATATGAGTCTGAATGGAAGCTCTTCTGCACAAGGCAACTATATCGGTCTTTACAAATATATTTCAGTCAGTCTCAAAACTCCACCAACTCTTCCAGTGTTAAGTGGAGTCTCATTCCAAAGAATAGCTTTAAGGGAAATCTCGCTATTAGAATCAATTAAGAACGTTACTATTCATCAGTAATACATCGGACCTTGGGTCCTTGGCAGAATCTGGTGTAACATGAGTCATGTAAGTATCATCTGGTTCTTATATAATAGCATAATGCTCTTCCAATTCTATCACTATCTTTTCTGCCGTCAAATTAAATGCATTCAATTTGTGTGTTTTTCAAATTTCATTCTGATGTCATTCTTTTTGCCAACACCTTTCCTTTCCCTTTCAACCTTTTTCCTATCCAACATATTATTTTAATTCAATATCCCCATATCCTTTAATGCTGCATTAACTATAGCCGCAGTGTCCTATAGCTTACACAAAACCTGTCAGCTGTTATCGCTAAATGTTTATATACAAATCCACTCTGAGAATTTTCTCTAAGTTTAAATTTTGGAAGAAATTCTTCATCGTTTCCACTTTCCTTTATTTCCATTGTCTCTTCTTCCATAACATTTGTGCATGTATGTATGTATGTATGTATGTATGTGTGTGTGTGAGATTGTGTGTGAATATGTTGTCTGCCTTATATAGCTAAACAGGAGACGGAGTAAATTGCATTTAAGACACTTTGAGAACGATTTTAGAATTGAGATAACTTAAAAATGGGGTAATATGTGCGAGGGTAGGGAAGGGTTGCACAACTTTGAAATTTTGCACACAGTATCAGACCATGTTACTAACGCCTGTACATAGTAGTTTTGACAGTTTAGAAAAAAAGGTATGTTTTGATCCACCCTAATATATATATATATATATATATATATATATATATATATATATATATATATATATATATATATATATATATATATATATATATATATATATATATATATATATATATATATATATATATATATATATATATATATATATATATATATATATATATATATATATATTATCTAATGGGCAAAGGCCAGAGGCCTACCAAATTTTCACCAGAGAAAAGAGCAAATCGAGTTCCTGGTTAGATTAAAGGCCTAGATGTTCTAAGGCACGGCGTTTGAAGGTGTGTAAGTCGTAGGAAATTGGGAAAATAGATGAAGGGAGTGTGTTCCAGACTTTACCAGTAGAGTACATGTAATATTGAGCATAGCGATTAAGTCTGGGGTCAGAGAGTTGGACAGAGAAAGGATGAGACTGTGTAGAAAGACGTGTGGCACGAGCTCTTCTCAATGGAGGAGGTATGCGACGAGAGAGTTCAGAAGAGCAGTGTCCGTTGTAATAGAGATAGTATAGAGAAAAGTGATGCAACAATTCGACGGGCAGGAAAGAGATTGGAGAGAATTAGTGAGAGTAGGAGAGTTGAAAAGACGAAAAGCCCTAGACCCCACCTTTTTAAGGAGAGCTGTATGAGTGGAACCACCCCAGATGTGTGAGGCGTACTCCATACAGGGGTTAACAACACCCCTATAAAGAGCAAGCAACTGGGGTGGTGTGAAGTTCTGAAAGAGCCTCAGAACACCCAACCTCTTAGAAGCTTGTTTAGAAAGAGAAATAATGTGATCTTTCCAAGAAAGATCACGAGAAAAAGAAACACCAAGAATATTAAGAAGAGATGAAGGATTTGAGTTGTATGTTTTCAAAGAAGATATCATAGTTGTGTGGAAGATTGTGTCGAGTAGAGAGATGGAGGAATTGAGTTTTTCAGGCATTGGAAATGACCATGTTTTCTCTTCCCCAATTTGAAATACGAGATAGATCAGAGGTTAGCTGCTTCAAAGCCACCCTCCTTGCGTCTTTTAACTGTCTATGAGAGGGGCGTCTTTCAAACTGAAAAGAGTAATGAATGGTGGAGTCATCGGCATAGGAGTTGAAGTAATAGAGAGGTCATTAATGAAAAGCAGAAAAAGTTTTGGGAATAGCACAGATCCTTGAGGAACACCACTATTAATAAATTTATAGGATGAACGTTGGCTGTCTAAAGTAGCTGCTAGGATAATCGGAGAGAAGGCCATAGAGAGAGCGATAGATTCCGAAAGAGGGAAGTTTGGAAATCAAAGCTTTGTGCCAGACTCTGTCGAAAGCTTTCGATATGTCTAGCGCCACAGCAAAAGATTCACCGAAATGCCGAAAAGCGGAGGACCATGAGTCAGAGAGAGGGGAAAGAAGATCACCAGTAGAGCGTTTCTTACGAAAACCATACTGACGATCAGAGATAAGATTATTAGAATTGAGATGTTTCCAAATCTTCCTGTTAAGGATATATTCGAAAACTTTAGAAAGAACGGAGGTTAAAGAAATGGGACGGTAGTTGGAGGGTTGAGAGGGGTCCCCTTTCTTCGGCACAGGCTGAATGAGCGCACGTTTCCAGCAAGAAGGGAAGGTTGAAGTAGAAAGACATAGAGACGAAATAGTTTACCAAGGCAGGGTGCAAGCTCGGAAGCACAAGTTTTGAGAACCACAGGAAGGAATACCATCGGGACCGTACGCCTTCTTAGTGTTAAGCTCAGAGAGAGCAGAAATGACATCTTTAGATGAAATTCTAATTTTAGGCATAAATGAGTTGGAGGGGGTTGAAGGAGGAGGTATAGCTCCGGAATCGTCTAAGTTGAATTAGAGGCAAAAGTTTGAGCGAAGAGTTCAGCTTTAGAAGAAGGTAAAACGGCAGTTGAACCGTCAGAAGATACTAGAGGAGGGAAAGAGGAAGAAGCAAAGTTAGAGTTAACATTTTTTGCAAAATGCCAGAAAGAACACGAAGAAGAGGAACCAGAAAGATTATTGCATTTTCTACGGAGAAAATAGTTTTTAGTGTTACGAAGGATAGATTTTGCACGATTCCGGGATGAAATATAAGTTGCGTGAGTTTCTGGAGTTTGAAGACGACGGTAATCCCAGAAGGCAGCATCCCTGCGGCGGATAGCACGAGAACAAGCAGAGTTAAACCAAGGTTTGTTAGGTTTAGTAGAAGGGAAAGAATATGGAATGTACGCCTCCATGCCAGAGAGAATCACCTCAGTTATGTGCTCTGCACACTCAGAGGGACCCTCCCACGGAAACAGTAATCATTCCATGGAGAATCAGAAAAGTACAACCGCAAGTCAGACCAGTTAGTGGCACCGAAATGCCAGAAACGTCTCCTTGCCGAAGGCTGGGGCCGTTCTTGCGGAAGACTTAAAGAAAAAGTACAAGATACAGAGATAAGGTGATGGGATGAACCCAGAGGATCAAAGACTTTAACAGTGCAAGGAGAACGAGGAAAAATCAAGTATATTGAATTAATCACCAAGGCGGTTAGGGATACGGGTAGGGAGATGCACCAACTGCTTAAGGTTGTTCTGGATAGAAATTTGGTAGGCGAGTTCACCAGCTGGATCATGAAAACTAGATGAAAGCCTTTGGCGGTGGTGAACATTGAAATCACCTATAATGATGATTTCGGAGAAAGGAGAAGAAAGAATGTGTTCTATTTTGGAGTTAAGATAGTCGAAGAATTTTGAATAGTCTGTAGAGTTAGGAGATAAGTAGACAGAACAAATGAATTTAGTTGTAGAGCTTCAAGAAAGTTTAAGCCATAAAGTAGAGAATTCAGAAGACTCCAAATTAGAGACACGAGAACAGACAACATCGTTGCGCACATATGCGCAACATCCACCTTTGGCTGAAAATTGAGGATAGAGACAGTAGGAGGAAACTGAGTACGGTATGCTGTCAGAGCACTCAGACACCTGAGTTTCAGTTAAGAACAAGAGATGAGGTCTAGAAGAAGAGAGGTAGGTGTTCGACAAATTGGAGATTAGAAAAAAGACCGCGAATGTTGCAGAAATTAATGAAAAAAGAAGACCGTGCACCAGGGCAAGTCGGCAACAAGATCTTGGTGGCACCTACCCCATCACCGGAGGCCACCAACTCCCAAGTGGTGATGTGGGAGGGAGTGGATGAGGGTATATATATATATATATATATATATATATATATATATATATATATATATATATATATATATATATTATATATATATATATATATATATATATATATATATATATATATATAATTTATTATATATAATATATATATTTTTATATTTTTATTTATTTTTTTTATTTACAGAATATTTTTTTTTTGAAATATTATTATTATTTTTTTGAATTATTATTATTATTATTATTATTATTATTTATTATTATTATTAAATTATTATTATTATTATTATTATTATTATAGGACGCAATCGTCATCACGGAAGCCCATTTCCGTTTATACAATAATTTTAAAAAGAATTTTTAATTAATAATAAATGAAATAGATAAAATGTATATTGACTGAATGTGTATATATTTAATAATAATAAATAATAAATAATAATAATAATAATAGTAATAATAATAATAATAATAATTATAATAATAACAATAATAACAATAATAATAATAATAATAATAATTCCCTCCCTACAAAAAAATATTGTCAAAATACTTATAGTATATTTCATTTATGATTAGAATAACAATTAAGATGTCGTCTCGAAAGAGCTTTATTTTTTTTAAACATTTTAGCTTAATTTTTAAGACATCGACTTTCGTAGGTAAAATTTTTAAAAATTAATATTTATTTTCTATTGTTTTCATGTCTTACTTTGCGAAGAGAACTGTTAATATTATCTTGCAGATTCTCTGATAGTCTAAGCTGATCTTTTGTAATAGATTTTAATTTAGGAGTCATTTAAAATGGTGTTCATTTTATCGTTGTAATCAGATTTATTCTTTTGATAATTATTGAACTGTTTATTTTTAAGGATTTTAAGTGCAAAAGTAGATTTTTGATTCAAGATCGGTAAAGACTTTATGAAGTTTGAAATTTCAGTAATATTTTTGTGCAATATTGTTAATTTTTGATTGAATAGTGATAATATATATATATATATATATATATATATATATATATATATATATATATATATATATATATATATATATATATATATATATATATATATATATATATATATAGGGATGGAGTTGAAGTATCGGTATCGGCATATTTTCCGATACCGGTATCGGTATCGTATCGGTATCGGTATCGGCAAAAAATTTGTATAGGAGTAAAGTATCGGTATCGGTAGTGGTATCGGTAATAGTATCGGCAAGTATCGGCATATTTTCAGGTATCGGGTTATCGGCTTCGGGGAATTTTTAGGTATCGGTATCGGTATTTTTTAATCGGTAAATATATATATATATATATATATATATATATATATATATATATATATATATATATATATATATATATATATATATATATATATATTATATATATATATATATATATATTAGCATTGCAATAACCGTAATAAATAAGTTGAAAAACAAAGAACAATAACAGGAAGACAAAGAAGGCTTTTCTCCTCCGCGGTCGAACCACCGCATGTTGCGACTGAGAACAACAAAAAATTCGACGCTTTACCGTTAAGCTATCCTCACACCCAAAAAGTGTGATTCAAGAACAGTTTCAAGCAAACGAGCTCCCATCAAGGCATTATCACCAGGTTTTAATCCTGTCCGTTCCCACGTTCTCATGATTTTAAATTACTTTAGCTTTGCAATAACTGCAATAAGTTGGAAAGCAAGCAACAATAACGACTCCTCCGTGGTCGAGTTTTTGTTGTTCTCAGTCGCCACGTGCGATGGTTCGACTCCAGAGGAAGAAAGCCTTCTTATCTTCCCGTTATTGTTTTCTCTCTCTCTCTCTCTCTCTCTCTCTCTCTCTCTCTCTCTCTCTCTCTCTCTTCTCTCTCTTCTCTCCTCTCTCTCTCTCTCTCTCTCTCTCTCTTCTTCTCTCTCTCTCTCTCTCTCTCTTCTCTCTCTCTTATTCTCTCTTCTCTCCTTCTTCTCTCTCTTCTTCTCTCTCTTCTCTCTTTCTCTCTCTCTCTCTCTCTCTCTCTCTCTTCTCTCTCTCTTTCTCTCTCTTCTCCTATTTCTCTCTCTCTCTCTCTCTCTCTCTCTCTCTATATGTCTCCTTCTCTATATATATATATATATATATATATATATATATATATTTATATTATATATTATATATTAGGGATGGAGCGGTCGATGGTGGCCAAAATTTTTACAAGATACCGAAAACCCGATACCGATACCGATTGATACCTAAAAATTTTTTTACCGATACCCGATACCGATGCTTTACCTTATCCAAAAATTTATGCCAAGAATACCGAAGAGGACCGATACCGATGCTGAAAAGGTCCGATACCGATACCGATACTCGGAAAATATGCCGATAGGATACCAATACTTCACTCCATCCCTAATATATATATATATATATATATATATATATTAATATATATATAATATATATATATATATATATATATAGATTATATAGGGATGGAGTGAAGTATCGGTATCGGTATCGGCAAGTTCGCATAATTTTAGATCGGTATCGGTTTCAGTAAAATTTTGGTATATGAATAAAAAGTATATTCGGCATAAGTATCTGTATATTTTCAGGTATTCGGTATCGGTAGTAGTATCGGAAATTTTCGATATCGTATCGGTAAAAATATCGCTCCATATTATATATATATATATATATATATATATATATATATATATATATATATATATATATATATATATATATATATATATATATATATATATATATATATATATATATATATATATATATATATATATTAAAACTGAGAACATGCATTCTACAATCAATTAAAACTATTTAAAAATATAAATTACAATAATCAATTTACTCAACTTTTCCATTTGTCAGGTATGTAACAAGAAGTGGTCGAGCTGTTGATTACACTACTGGTCCCATTGTTTGGGGAGAACCGGGAACCAATGGACAACATGCATTTTATCAGCTTATTCATCAGGGAACTCGATTGGTTCCTGCAGATTTTATAGGGTCAGTCAAGTCACACAATCCAATAACCAACAACCTTCATCA
The DNA here is from genome assembly GCA_009176605.1 of Armadillidium nasatum. Lineage (NCBI taxonomy): Eukaryota > Metazoa > Arthropoda > Malacostraca > Isopoda > Armadillidiidae > Armadillidium > Armadillidium nasatum. The sequence goes on from SEYY01005498.1 coordinate 69,889, forward strand.
TAAGGTAATGTTTATACCACTATATTTTCAAAACATTAATGGATATTGATGAAAATTCTTCAAACAATTTATGTTGATAATGGCAATGAGAACATTGTATATTTAAATTTCAGTTACTTCTCGCCAATTTCTTGGCTCAAACTGAAGCGTTAATGAAGGGAAAAACCAAGGAGGAAGCTAAAGCCGAATTAATAAGATCAAATACTCCAGAAGAACCAGATTAATAGAATTTTACCTCATAAGGTCAGTAAAATAAGAATAATTCTTTTTTACGTTATATATATATATATATATATATATATATATATATATATATATATATATATATATATATATATATATATATATATATATATATATATATATATATATATATATATATTTTTTTTTATATCACCTCTGGTGGGCAAAGGCCAGAGGCCTACCAAAGTTCCACCAGAGTTAGTGGAAAGACGGAAGCCTGGTCATATTAAAGGCCGACGACCTGACCCGATACACGACGTTTGAAAGTGTGTAAGTCATAGGAAGTTGGAAAAATAGAAGAAGGGAGTGTGTTCCAGACTTTACCAGTAGAGTACATGTAAGATTGAGCATAGCGGTTAAGTCTGGGGTCAGAGAGTTGGACAGAGAAAGGATGAGACTGTGTAGAAAGTCGAGTCGCACGAGCCCTTCTCAGTGGAGAAGGTATGCGACGAGAGAGTTCAGAAGAGCAGTGTCCATTGTAATAGCGATAGTATAGAGAGAGTGACGCAACAATTCGACGGGCAGAAAGAGATTGGAGAGAATCAGTGAGAGCAGGAGAGTTGATAAGACGAAAAGCCCTAGACTCCACCTTTTCCAGGAGAGCTGTGTGAGTGGAACCACCCCAGATGTGTGACGCATACTCCATAAAGGGGCGAACAACACCCTATACAGAGCAAGCAACTGGGGTGGAGTGAAGAAATACTGAAGGCGCCTCAGAACACCTAACCTCTTAGAAGCTTGTTTAGAAAGAGAAGGAATATATCCGAGCCAGAGAGAATCACCTCGGTTATGCGCTCTGCACACTCAGAGGGACCCCTCCCACGGAAACAGTAATCATTCCATGGAAAATCAGAAAAGTACAACCGCAAGTCAGACCAGTTAGTGGCACCGAAATGCCAAAAACGTCTCCTCGCCGAAGGCGGGGGCCGTTCTTGCGGAAGACTTGAAGAGACAGGACAAGATACAGAGATAAGAAGGTGATCGGATGAACCCAGAGGAGGAAAGAGTTTAACAGTGTAAGGAGAAGGATAAGAAGTTTAAGAAAAGATCAAGTATGTTGGGTTCATCACCAAGGCGATCAGGGATACGGGTAGGGAGATGCACCAACTGCTCAAGGTTGTTCTGGATTGAAAATTGGAAGGCGAGTTCACCAGCTGGATCGTGAGAACTAGATGAAAGCCATTGGCGGTGGTGAACATTGAAATCACCTAATATGATGATTTCAGAGAAAGGAGAAGAAGAAAGAATGTGTTCTATTTTGGAGTTAAGATAGTCGAAGAATTTTTTATAGTCTGTAGAGTTAGGAGATAAGTAGACAGAACAGATAAATTTATTTGTAGAGTTGCAAGAAAGTTTAAGCCATAAAGTAGAGAATTCAGAAGACTCCAAAGTTAGAGACACGAGAACAGACAACATCGTTGCGCACATATGCGCAACATCCGCCTTTGGCTGAAAATTGAGGATAAGAGACAGTAGGAGGAAACAGAGTAGGGCTTGCTGTCAGAGCACTCAGACACCTGAGTTTCGGTTAAGAATAAGAGATGAGGTCTAGAAGAAGAGAGGTGGTGTTCGACAAAGTGGAAATTAGTAAAGAGACCACGAATGTTGCAGAAGTTAATGAAAAAGGAAGATCGTGCACCAGGGCAAGTCGGCATAGAGGTCTTGGTGGCGCCATATATATATATATATATATATATATATATATATATATATATATATATATATATATATATATATATATATATATATATATATATATATATATATATATATATATATATATATATATATATATATATATATATATATATATATATATACCAAGATTATTTATTGAAAGCACAATTTCGTATGTTTTTATAATTACTTTATATTTACAAATTAAATATTAGTTTACTTTCTAACAGGTGTTTCAAGGTAACAGACCAACTAATTCGATTTTAGTGGAAAAAGTGAGTCCTTTCATCTTGGGGGCTCTGATCGTAATGTATGAACACAAAATATTTACTCAGGGAGTTATCTGGGATGTTAATTCCTATGATCAGTGGGGGTAAGTAATCAATTTTTATTTACATTTACTAATAATTTCAATAATCTCGTGCACTGAATTGAAATTAAATGTTGCTAATATTTATTAATTTTAAAAACAGAGTCGAATTGGGCAAAGCTCTCGCGAAAGCCATTGAACCACAACTACAAGACAAAACCCCCGTTTCCAATCACGATTCTTCTACAAATGGTCTCATCAATTTTATTAAGAAAGGATTGTAAATATTTTTTTTACATTTATTACACCATAAATTGAATTACTACAAAATTTGTAAATTCCAAAAATGGTCTCAAAATTTTAGAATTAAATAATACGGTAATATACTGAATTTTAATTTTAATTGTTTGAATATGTTGTCAGAATTCGTTTTTTTTTTAATATAGTAGATGATTAAGGTTATTCCTGTTGTTATTATTATTATCATCATTGTATTTGAAAAATATAGTATTGATTTATAAGGCTTTTAAAGATATTTAAGAGATTGATAAATAAATTTGCGTTATCAGAAATGCTTTTAATCATTCATTAACTAATCCTGGAATTGTCAGTATATTAGTTTTTTTTTTGAAAATAAACTTCATTCATTAAATACCTGATCATATATTTACTACCCAGTAGCGCCGAATCTCCCTAACATGCAAGAATTATACTGAAATTAAGTTATAAATACCAATGAATTATATTAACACACAAAAGTTGTAATCATGCGAGCTAATGGAAAATATTTGAGTTAGAAATAATCATCAAATATAAAAATTGTTAAATCTTGAATTGTAGGTTCTAAAATTAACTCTCAAGTTTTAAGTGATGCAGAAACTTATTTTCCTCCCCTGCCCCTCCATGTCTTTCATATCGAATATTTATAATTTAAAAAAGACTAGGTTAAATATAAATCCAGTGTTAGCAAATATTTTAATTTAGAAAACATTATATAAAATGCCCATAATTTACCAAAATTGTTGCTAGACAAGACTTAAAATTGTAAACTATAAATGGATTTTGTTAAAATAAATAAATGACAAAGAATAAAATTGTCATATATAACAAAAAAACTGTGTATAACTTTTGTTACACAATTACACCCGTGAAAGTCAAACACAGCCAAAGAAAAGAATCTGAGCAATGTAAGTTATTCGTAAATGGTATTCATTGAAATTGTTAAAGCTTTTAATAGGACTCTCATTTGAATTCTTAACTCTGGAAGGATTCTATTAAACTTAACATCTTTATGAAGTATGAACTATAAAACATTTGAGAAAGACGGAGTACTTCTATGTAGTAAAAAAAAATTTGTAAGAAAGAAATTATCAAAATAAATAAATAAAAAATAAATAAGAACACAATGGGCTAAAATATATTAAAATACGTATACTTGGGAAAAAAAGGATAAAAACTAAATTAAGATGAAAATTCTACAAAAAAAAAAAAAAAAAAAAAATCACAATTACTTACAGTTTAAGTGAAGGTAAAACTATATAATTACCTTAAATGAAACTAAAAAAAAAAAAACTAAGAATAATAACATTAGTATTTGAAATGAAGTACCGTAGTAACCCGTATTTTCTTTTTTTTCTTTTTTTTTTTAAACGAAAGTCGGCTTTTCTTTTAAAGTTATTAAAAGATAAAGTCTACAATACAATTCAATTTATAATTATTATTATGCTTTATCACCTTGTTACTATAAATAATCAACAAATTGATTAACATAAGGAATGCAACTTCACAAATATACTATAAAATACAAACAATAAGGCAAGCGATCATGTAACCCCTACAGCGAAATAAAACTTTCGTTTTTAACATTTATTAAAACCTAATAGTTATCTCCTTATTAATAATCTTATTACTTAAAAAAATGTTCTTAAACTTTCATATGGAAGATCGGCCGGTTTTATTGCACATTCACCATTCAAGTATTTTTTTTTATCACCTCAAAATCGGAACATTTTCTCCTAAAATGTATATAGAGTTTTAGATGTTGGCCGTCATCAAGCAACTTTTTTTTTGTCATAAAAACTTAAATCTTCACAGTACTGACGTATATTGGTTATGTACTCTGCTGACTTCGAATCATCTTCAGTTGGTGGTAGAAATGTCAAAATTTCTTCTACTGGTTTCTCTGTAATTATATATATATATATATATATATATATATATATATATATATATATATATATATATATATATATATATATATATATATATATATATATATATATATATATATATATATATATATATATATATATATATATATATATATATATATATATATATATATATATATATATATATATATATATATATATATATTATAAAATCTGTTGGACAAAGGCAGGTAGCCCACCAGTTTCCATCAAAGTTGGGAAATTCTAGGGACGGACCAAATTGAAAGTCCCCTTGTGCCGATACACGGCGTTTGAAAGTGTGAAAGTCAAAGGAAGTTGAAAAAATAGATAAAGGAAATGAGTTCCAGACTTTACCAATAGAGCACATGTAAGATTAAGCATACAGTAGATGTTAAATCTAATGTCAGATAATTGGAAAGAGAAAGGGTGAGACTGTGTGGGGCATTCAGAAGAGCATTGTCCATGTAAAAGCGACTGCATAGTGTGACACAATAATACAACGGATAGAAAGACTGGAGAGAGTTAGTAAGAAGAGGATAGTTGATAAGACGAAAATCACTAGATTCCACTTTTTCAGCGAGAACTGTGTGAGTGAAACCACCCAACATGTTTGAATCATGCTCCATATACACGGATGAACAACTCCCTCCCGCCTATAAAGAGCAAGCAATAAATTGATTTGAAGAAATTTCAGAGGGATCTCAGTACACAGAGCCACTTAAAAGCTTGCTTAGAAAGATAAATAATGTTATCCTTCCAAGAAAGATCACGAGAAAAAGAAACATCAAGAATATTAAGGACAGATAAGGATTTGAGTTGTGTGTGTTTGAAGACGTCATAGTTGTTTGGAATATTATGTCGACTTGAAAGATGGAAGAACTGAGGTTTTAAGGCATTACAGACAACCACGTAGAGTCATCGGCATAGAAATGAATTAGCGATTAAGAAGTATAAAGAAGGCCAATAATGAAAATCAGAAAAAAGTTGAGGATAGAAGAGATCCTTGAGGAACATCATTATTAATAGATTTAAATGATCAATGGTAGCCGTTGCAGTACAACCAAGAGAGAGCTGTTATATTACGACTGGAAAGGATATCTCAGATAGATAGATGACATAAGAGGGAAGTTTAGAAATCAAAGCTTTATGCCAGACTCTATCAAAGTCTTTTATAATGTCTAGAGCCACAACAATAGATTTACCAAAATGTCGTATAGCAGAGGACCAAGAGTCGAAGAGAAGGGAAAGATCGCTAATAAGGCGTTCCTTACAAAATACGACACTCACTCATTGCACCTATCAAAATAAATTCATTTGATATTTCTTTATTTGAATTCATCAAATAAAAAAATTAAAGTAAATATAAGAACAGGAAACAACGTGCTACTCATATACAATTGAAGGAGGAGCCTGGTAGAGATAAGGTTAAAGAGTAAAAATTGAAAAACCCTTTCGACTTTTTATTTAAATCAAATTCTAATAGGTAAATTATTAAATGTATTAGAAGTGCAGTATAATACTGTACGTAAATTAATATTACTTATATATATATATATATATATATATATATATATATATATATATATATATATATATATATATATATATATATATATATATATATATATATATATATATATATATATATATATATATATATATATATATATATATATATATATATATATATATAGTTGTTTATTTTTCTCCAAACTCTACTGACTATCCCAAATCCTTTGACTATCTTAACTTCAAAATAAAGGACATCTTCTCTTTTTCTGAAATCATCAGTTTAGGTAATTTCAATTTTCAATGTTTACCACAAGTAATGACTTTCTTAAAGTTCTCAAAATATATCCGGTAAACTTACCTTCCATATCTCTATCCCAAATAACATTGCGCAGATCGCCTTCTAAACCTTTTCTTAACTTTTATTCCTTCTTTTATGCTGTAAAATTCTATCCTCCTCTGGGTTCTTCTGATCACCTTCTAATCTCTTGTATCCTTTTCAGTCTCTACAAGTTTCCCACTGGTGGAACCCCCGCTTATTGCGCGGAAACGTTTGTGGCAAGTCGGTGTGACTTCCGATCTTACTTTGATTTCCAATGGAATGATTGTTGCTTCCGCCGGAGAGATTCTTCAGAATGTGCTGATTGCATAACCGAAGTGCTTTTCTCTGTCATGGAGGCCTGCATTCTATATTACTTCCCTTCAATTAAATAATTTTTTTTTTTTTTTGCATAAACTTGAATGGTCATTCACTAAATTTTGTTTCTTAACATACAACAATGATTCTGTGACATGTATGACTGCATAAACTTGCTTGAAAAAATATATTTCAATGAACAAAGTTATTTAGATTTGATTTTATTGCAAATGAAAGGATTCGAATCCGAATCCTGAACCTTCAAATCCGAATCCAAATCCAGCAAGTTTTAGAATTCTCGAATCCGAGTCCATGAAAAAATCTTCGAAACCGTATTCGAATTCACCTATCACTGATGCGGCGAACAGTAAGCAATGAAAGGCAATCAATGAAAAAATATATCAACTGTCGAATGAATCCGACAGAACTGACACATGTACGGTAGGTCTTTTGATTTTTAATATTTAATGACTGTGCGTGTTTCGTGTGACATTTGCAGTGACGAGCAAAGGGTACCCTTCTGGGAACAGTTGTGCCTCCGGCCGAATGACCAAATCTGACATCCCAGATGTACGAAGCATACTCCGCACAATAGGCAAACAACAACCACCTCATAAAGAACTAACAACTGGAGTATCATGAAGAAATTTTCAAGACGCCTCATAAAATCCAGCATCTAAAAATTTCCTTTAGAAAAAGAAATAATGAGATACTTCCAAGAAAGCTCACAGGAAAAAGAAACACCAAAAACAATATGAACAAACGAAGATTTGAGTCACGTGTTTTCGAATATCATAGTTGTGTGAAGGACTGTCGAGTAGAAAGATGAAGGAACTAAGTTTTTGAAGTAATGAAAACAACCATATTTTCTCTGTTCCAATTAAAAATTCGAAAGTTCATGGGTTAGTGGCTTCATCAGCATAAGAGTGGATAGCTGATGATTTAATAATGAGGTTATTAATGAAAAGTAGAAAAACAGTGGGGGTAGAACAGAACCATGAGAATCATCAGTATTAATGAATCTGAAGGATAAACGGTGGCCGTCTACAATAGTTACTAGAACGACAAGAAATGAAATCAGAAAGGATGATAAGATACCGAAATATGGAAGTTTAGAAATCAAAGCTTTGTAATAGACCCTACCGTAGGCTTTAGATATGGCTAGAGCCACAGCAAAAGATTTACAGAAGTGCAGAAAACCAAGAACCAGAGTGAAGAGAAAAAATATTAGCGATAGAGTGTTTCTTACAAAGTACATAATGGTGATCAGGATGTAAGATTAGAAGATTCGAGATGTCCAAATCTTTCTATTAATGATAGATTCGAAAACTTTAAAAAGAACAAAGTGTAGCGTGAAAGGAAGATAGTTAGAAGGTTGAGACATGTCCCTTATTTTCGGGACAGGATGAATTTGTAATGTTTCCAGCAGGAAGGTAAGGTCGTAATTGAAAGACAGAGATGAAAGTATACTAAGTCAAGGTGCAAACTCGGAAGCACAAGTTTTGAGAACTACAGGCAAGAGATAAGAAAAAACGTCTTTATAAGATCAATGATAGACATAAATGAGCTGGAAGGAGTTGGAGAAAGAGAAATAGCACCGGAATCATCTATGGTGGAATTAGAGTCTAAGGTTTGAGAGAAGAGATGAGCTTAAGCAAAAGGCTAAAACAGCAGTTGTGATGTTGGAAGACATTTGAGAAGAAAAAGAGTAAAAATCAAAGTTGACAATTTTAGCAAAATGTCAGAGAAAGTGAGAGTAATTGGAACCAGAAAGATCACTATTTTCTACGGAGAAAAGAATTTTTAGTGTTGCGGAAAACAGATTCTGCAAATTTCCAGGATTAAATAAACATGAGTTTCTTGAATTTGAAGACGAAGGTAATTTCTGAAGGCATCATTCCTGCAGCGAACAACACGAGAACCAAGGTTTGTTTTAGTTGAAGGGAAAGAATATGGAATGTACAAATCCATACCAGTGAGATCATTAAATTTATGAGCTCTGCGCAGTCTGATGGATCTCGCCCACAGAAGCAATAATAATTTACGGGGAAATCAAATAATTATGACTAAGTTTGATCAGTTTATTACACGGAAATGTCATACACGTTTTCTCACAGCATAGTATACGAGAGTCTTTCTTGCGGAAGACTTAAAAGAGGTAGAAAAGGATAAAAGATTAGAGGGTGATCGAAGAAACTCAGAAATGGAATGCCTTTAACAGTATATGGAAGAGAATTACAAATTAAGGAAAGGTCAAGAATTTCGGACACAATTAAAGGTGATCTGGGATACCATTAAAGAGATGTACCATCTGTTCAAGGTTATTTTGGATATATAAAGAGAAGGCAGGTTCACCGGCTGTATCTTAAGAACTAGAAGAAAGTCACTGGTGGTGGTGAAATTACTTAAAATTTGATTTCAGAAAAAAAAATTTAAAAAAAAAAAAAAAAAAAAAAAAAAAAAAAAAAAAAAAAAAATATATATATATATATAATATATATATATATATATATATATATATATATATATATATATATATATATATATATATATATATATATATATATATATATATATATATATATATATATATATATATATATATATATATATATATATATATATATATATATATATATATATATATATATATATATATATATATATATATATATATATATATATATATATATATGTATATTACTCTCTTCCCCCTCAAAAAATTAAATGAATATTTAATGTTAAAAGTATTAAAAATCATTTTATTTATTTATTTGAAAATAGCTTTCTCAGTTATTATGAAAAACAATGGATTAGGCAATATCCCTCTCTATCGCCGCTACATGGATGACTGTTTCGTAGTTTTCATGGAGAAAGCTCATGCATATATTTCTACACTATATGAATGTGAGGCACAACATCATGAGTTTCACCATGCAAGAAGTTAATAAGTTCATATCTTTTCTACATGTATATGTTACGCATAATTAACATATTTAAAACATCTGTTTACAGAAAACCTACTTCTACCCTTCTTGCTACAAACTATTTTAGCAATATACTCTTCGAGTTCATTCTATCAGATCTAACATGTAGAATCTTTAGAGCATTTAAAATTTGCTCCGACTTGACATTTGTACCATACAGAGATGGAATTTACTAAAATACTTTTCCATTTTAATTTATTCCCAAAGTTCCAAGTGGAAAAAGTATTAACGAGTTTCTCATTAATATCTTCAGACCCACTCTTCATTTTCATACTGTACCTAAACAAAAAAATATAACTAAAACTTCCGTATATAGGATCACTTACATCCCAACTTAGTAGAAAGTTTCTTACTGTACTTGAAGCAACATTCCACCCAATGCAGTTTATTTTTTAAATTATAACTCTTCTCTCAATTCATACTTTCTTCAACCACAAGGAATCTCTCCCAATGCTTCTCAGATCTTCATTAATGTATTTATTTAAGTGTGCCAGCTGTAATGCAGCTTCTGTAAGCCAAACTGGTCTACAATTAAAAGTGAGGATTGATAAGTTTAAAGGAATTTACTTCGTATATTGTGCATTAAATGATGAGTATGTGGAAACCTTTAATATCAACTTTAACCTTTCAAATTATATATATATTATATATATATATATATATATATATATATATATATATATATATATATATATATATATATATATATATATATATATATATATATATATATATATATATATATATATATATATATATATATATATATATATATATATATATATATATATACACGCTGTGGGCTGTAAGGTTTATTGCACGCATAACGTACACTGCCTGAATTTTCTGTGTACTATAAATATAGATTTACATTACAAATTTGCTCAATTAAATGCAGTACAAATTTACAGATTTCTTTAAAAAAAAAAATTAAAAAAAAAACTATGTAATATGCATAAAAAAAATACATACTTAATGTACTCTCACAAGTTGGCAAAGTTTCTTTTGTTGATTCTGAACTTCCAACAATTTGTACTGACAATTTTCGAAAATCTGAATTACCAGATTTATTCGCTATTTTATGGAGATAAGCACAAACTTCTTCCAAAGTAATGGTTGGTATTATAGGAAGCTGAAAAGATGATAGTTTTTAAGTGCAAAAAATAAGTACTATTAAATAATGAAATGTTTTAAAAGCAATTTTACTATAAAGAACACTTTTGTATTACTTAAATTTACGAGTCTACAATGGAACCAATATATCTAACCTGTTGGTCAAACCTTGAGAACAAATATTTTTCAGATATAATTTCACCCCAATTTCGGTCCATCTCCTCTTTCAGGGTTATGTCCACCGTCAGCTTAAAATTTTTTAACGTTTCTCTCAAACTTTCCATTTCTTCAGTAGAAATATTCTTCAAATTTTCCGTGAAAAGTTTTAGAAAAGCCTCCATCCTCTCATGAACGTAAGTACAGCTAATATATATATATATATATATATATATATATATATATATATATATATATATATATATATATATATATATATATATATATATATATATATATATATATATATATATATATATATATATATATATATATATATATATATATATATATATATATATATATATATACGTGGTTTGTGTTATGGTGAGAATAAATCTAAGGCTCAAGTACGTTAGAGTGTACAAGGGTTGGAAGCACACATTATAAACTCAAAAAATGACTTAAAAACCATTACTTTCCCCTCCTTAATCTTTCCAAGCCTCTGGTATCTAATTTTTTAAACCACCATATTATATATATATATATATATATATATATATATATATATATATATATATATATATATATATATATATATATATATATATATATATATATATATATATATATATATATTGTCAATTTTGTATTTGATTTGAAATTAACACTGAAAAATGCTTAACTGGTTTGCATTTTCATTAAACACTAATATTTTCAATACTTTTACTAAAATATGCAACTGGTAAGAAAGTAAGATGTTACCTTCTAGTAGTCACCAAAATATGAGAAGAAAAAAAAAAGTTTTTCAACCAATTTTAAAGGTATAAGATATTGGCTATTACTCCCAAGTGACACCATAAATTAATGTTATTTAGAAAATAAAATTTACGTAGATATTTCAAATCTTCATTTTCAGAATGTTTTAGATACTTTGTTAAATATTGGAATTTTATAAATGTGACGACTATTAGAACGAACTTTTTATGCTCTGTTGTAAATGTTAATAAACTGTAACAAGGACACGTTGGAAGCATTAGTTATCCATATATAAAGTCATTGTATATCAAATAAAATGTAATTAATAATATAATGTAATGCACTTAATTAGTCTTGGAATACTGCCAAAGTTTCTACACTAATACCAGTCGAGACTAAACACATCAAATTACAATAAACAAAGATAAAATTTTTAATACTTTTTAATATCTCATCGCATTTTAATCATTATTCAAAACCCCAATAAGGGGACGAGACAACCATATATATATATATATATATATATATATATATATATATATATATATATATATATATATATATATATATATATATATATATATATATATATATATATATATATACCTGTATTTATCAGCTTGAGAATTGACAGTAATAGAGATTCCTAAAATTCCATAAGTATTCCTATTTGTACAATAAACATGATATCCTAATTGGTCCTTGGTCCTTAATGTGTCAAACACAGGCTCATCCATTGCCATCTGATAAAATTAAAAAAAAAATTAAAATTAGATCTATTTATAATAAAGGTGCAAAAAGAAATGTCGATAATACAATTATTCTTCTATCTCACAGAAGAATCAGAATACCATCTTTTACTAATAAACTAAACTACTAAATCCATTTAATACAAGCACATAAAACGTCCTATATAGATTAACTTATAATATTAACGCATCCGAAGGCGTTGAAAACACCAACGCTCAGCTAAAACCGACATACTAAGCGTTCGATGCGCTCTTATATATGAAACAATGTATTTATTTAACTGGCGTTAAGAGTGGCTTCAGAACTGCTGAGTTTTAAGCACTCCAATGTAATAGGCTTAAGCCCTTGGTTGTTCTTAGTGCCTTCAGAACATCTCACCAACTCAGTTGCTTGCTCCGTAAAGGGGTTATGTTCGCATTTGTATGAATAATGCATCGCATGAATCTCCTTATAGTATCGCTAATTACAATATTCGTAACTCTTCTTAAACTATTGGCATGGGCAAAAAACTTTGGATGCAAAATCAATCCTGATACTAAAAACAATAATTTAATAAAACTGGCATTGGGATTTTTAGTTATTACTATTCTTCTAATATTGGGACTTTAGTTACGATTTTTGCTTTTTTTAAAAGGGGTGATTTTTTGAAATTCGGTATCTGAAAGTTAAGAGGGTTGATACTGGTATCTGTTAAATTAATAAATTTGATATCAGTTCTCTATATTGATTAAATTCTACAAATATCAGCAAAAACTACCGAAACCAGATGTTATAATAAAACTAGCATCGAGACTTTGCTAACAGCAATTTTGTAGATAATTTTTCGGAATTGACCAAGTTAGGGGGTTAGAAGCGGCAAAATTGTCATGTATCGGTATTCGACACTGGAGAAATTCTGTAAGATTGATATCAGTAAAAGTACCGAAAACAAACAATATTGTCATGAATTTGAAATCGCTTTAGTTTGATCTTGGGAATATATATATATATATATATATTATATATATATAATATATATATATATATATATATATATATATATATATATATATATATAATATATATATATATATATATATATATATATATATATATATATATATATATACCGCATCCGCATAATCGCAACTGCGGATATCCGCATCATTTTTCCAATATCCGCATCAGCGGATATCCGCAATTGAATATCAGCAACCGCATCCGCCTCCGCGGATAGTAAAAAATTATAAGTAAATTATGAGTTCAGCTGAATCATGTTTGTCAGATGTGATACCACTTGTTTCAACATTGAAAGTTGTGTTAACAAATTTTAAGTCAAAGGGAGTTTCAAGGATGACTGAAACATTAATGAAGGAGATGAACGACAGATTTGAAAACCTGGAAAATGATGATGCTTATACAATTGCAACTTTTTTAGATCCTAGGTACAAAAAAAAATTTTTTAAACCACTTGTTTCTCAGAATGTTAAAATCAAATTAGGATGCTTATGCGATGAGATGATAGAAACAGCTAAAATAACGCCTTTCAAGAAAAAGCAAAAGCTGTCAGATACAAAAGAAACAAAATCTGTTAGCTTAAGCATTGCTAAATCAATGAAAGATCTTCTAGCTTCCAGCAGCGATGAAGAATCACAGTCAGAAGTGTCAAAGGATACAAAATCGATTATTGAAAATTATCTGAATCTCTCACGTTTGGAGGCAGATAAATACCAACTGGTTTGGTGGAGAGATAATTGCAAAAGTTTCCCTTTTCTTGCTGAGCTGGCAAGGACTTATTTAGCATATCCTTCAACTAGTGTTGCTAGTGAGCTTCTTTTCAGTTGTGCAGGCCTCATTTACGACGAAAAGCGAACCAAACTTTCACCTGAAAGAGCCCAAAAGCTTTTATTTCTAAAAAACTTACCAATTATTAACTTCAAATGGAATATGTGAAACTGTAAAGTGTGAAGGTAATACTGAATTACTGGATAATAAATATATATAAATAAAAAAAAAAAAAAAAAAAAAAAAAAAAAAAAAAAAAAAAAAAAAAAAAAAAAAAAAAAAAAAAAAAAAAAATAAATATATATATATATAATAAAATATAATTATATATATATATATATAAATATAAATAAATAATCGTCTTCCCCCAGAAAGGACTTTCGTCCTGTCAGTGGGATCTTTCGAGGAAGATCCTTGGGTTACACGGGCCCACGGCGGATACCGCTGGCTGGGCCAGGCCTATCGCGGATGCCGGAGATTATTCCCATCAATGGCAAGAGCACCCCACTGATGTACTCGTTTAACGACTGAGTCATTCGGAGCTAAGCGCAAGGAGAAATCGCTCAAGTTTCCCGCTCCGGCCAAGCCTCGAACCCTGGACTTCTCGCGTGCTATAGCGAGTGCTCGATCGACTGAGCTACGGAGCCGCTATATATATATATATATATATATATATATATATATATATATATATATATATATATATATATATATATATATATATATATATATATATATATATATATATATATATATATATATATATATATATATATAACCTTTTTCAAACTCGGTTAAGGTTGGGGAAAGAGGTTGGTGGGGTGTTCAAGTTGGGTCCCCGTCCCACACCCTGGTAACATAGATTCTGGATATTATATTTAAAATTCCAAAAATCTATAGCAAAACTTAAAAAAATTAAACTATCCGCATCCGCATCCGCATTTGCGGATATCCGCAATTGAATATCCGCAACCGCATCCGCATCCGCGGATAGTAAAAAATTACTATCCGGTCC
>SEYY01005499.1:0-17500 GCA_009176605.1 Armadillidium nasatum
TACTTGAACTTCTTATGTTGGCTACCCAAAAACAGTTGAATTATCTCAAATGCCCGTAATGATGAACATTATTAATTTTTTTTTTATTACTATTATTGGACATTACATTTTTTTTTTCCCATGCAAAGTTCTTGAGAATAGTTGGGCGAGACATTTTTCATACCTTCTAAAAACTTTCCTGTGTACAGCACCAAAATGGTTGAGTGTACAAAAAATTTCCCTGAATAAGAAATGTGGAACTTTCCCAACTGTACAACCTCTGAAATCTATTTTTATATGTCCAATCATTTTGTTGCTACGCATGGGAAAATTTCAAATTATTGTTTTTTCCCAAGCACAGTAGCAAAATAGTTGAGTATAAAAAAAAATTTATAAATAAAAAATTATTATCTCACCCCTCCTGTATAATCTCTGTAAAAATTTTTTTTATACTGAATCAGTTTGGTGCTATGCACTGGAAAAATTTCATTTTTTCCCATGCGCAGAAACAAAATGGTTGGGTATAAAGAACTTGCAGAAGTTGTATAGTTGGGCAAGGTATGCATTTTTAAGGGCAGGATCCATTTTCAAAACTTTTTTTTTATTATTTGAGCTATTGAGCTGAAATTTACAATGTATATGCATTTTTTCCCGCTGAAAACAGTCGATTTCTGACGTTTTTCTGAGTTTCTAACGGTTTAGCAGTTATAGGGGGTCAAAATTCAAAAAGAGATTAAATAGAAGTGGTAAAATAGTGGTCAGAATGATCCAAAAACTCCCCTGTACATTCTTAGCCCCAATTTCTACAAATTAGAAACAAAACATTTGGGAAAAGTACTGATAGTTATTGATTATAGAAGTTCAAATTTTTTTTTGAAAAAAAAAATTAAAAAAAATTAAAAAAAAAAAAAATTTTTTTTAAAATTGGAAATTGTTTAGAGGAGGGATGATCTAAAACTTTTATTTAGGACACTTTTAAAAACTAATTGTTTGATTCGAGATACAGCCTCTCAAAATTTGGAAAATTTGAAATTTCGTCGAAAATTCGGCCATTTTCGATAAGCTGTATCTCGAATCAGACAAATAGATTTTAAAAGTGTTTTAAATAAATGTTTTAGATCTATCCCTCCTCTAAACAATATCCAATTTTCAAAGACGTCCAATCCATATTTTTTTTTTTTAAATTTTTTTGTCGGAATGTGTGTGAATTTTTCAAATTGGAAAAAAAAATTTCGACACCTGGTCAAGTAAGGGCATATAAACTTTTTTCTGTTATGCACATATCAAAACTCTTAAAAAATTTATAGCCAATAGATTTACAAATACACACCAAATTTCAGACCAAAAAATTTTTTAGGCGTCCTCACCGTAGATTTAAACTTACCCTAAATTTAAGAAATTGCTTCTAAACTTTAAATCCCTCGTAAAAACGTTAGGAATGGAGTTTTTTCGTCGGGAAAAAAGCTATATATACTGAAATTTTCAGGAGAATCGGATAAAAAAATTTTTTTTTCAACAATGGATCCAATCGTTAATTTAGAACAAGTTTTTGTATATCTAATCATTTTGGTCCTATGCCTGGGAAAATTTTAAAAAAAAGTTACAATTTTTAAAAATTTTCCCATGCACAGTAACAAAATTGTTAAGTATACAAAAAAAAATTCTAAATAAAAAATGTGTATCTAGCCCAATTTTATAACCTCTGAAAATTTAATGTAGATTGGTTCAAAAATATAAAAGTTATTAAACTTTTTAATGTTTGGTTTTAGTTTCAGAAAATCATTAATATTTTCTTAACTTTAAAGAAAATTTACATTATTTTATATGCAAATACTTACATTTCATTTTTTTAACTCCCTTTAGTTGGATTTTTTCGTAGTCAGTATATTTTTTGGAGGGCATACTTTAGAAATAATTTCAATCTTAACAAAAAAAAAATCTAATCAAGAGTGGGAAATTTTTTTTGTTATAGTTATCATTTATTAAATTTATATAAAATATTGAAATAAAGATTTTTTTTTTTTTTTTTTTTTAAGAATTTAATTTTTTTTTTATTAAAATTTACTTTTGAGGGTGGTTAGTCTTCCCTTGCATGATTAGTTTTACTCTGTTTTACGGTATATATATAATTTTGAATTTTGATGATATTTAAGCAAATGAATGAATGATACACCAATATTGAATTTTATATTTGATATTTATCAATATGTAGTGAAAAGTAAACTCCACCACTCACTTGGTTGAGGGTAAAGGTGGCTTCTCATTGTTAGAGAAATATTCATCTGCCATGTATCCAAATGTAATAATCAAATTCTATAATGAAAATGCTATATTGACCTATCAGTTTCAATATTATGGCCACCATATACAATAACAGGTATATCTTTTTATGGTAAAAATGAAAGTTATTGATATATTTTTTTACAAAAGTACTTTAATGCATTTACATGGCCTATATGTTTCCTTTTCAGCTTCAGTAGAGAAAAAATAATTTAAAATCAAAATTGGTTCACATGAATTATAAAATTACTAGAACATTTTTTATACAGGGAGATCTCCTATCTACCTGACCCATGAATGACAATAAAATACAATTAATTTATTGATATTAAGGTTTACATTTTATATAACTTGTAAAATGTGATATAAATGGCAACAAGATCATATATATCTTTTTCATAAGGATCAAAATATTATATATATATATATATATATATTATATATATATATATATATATATATATATATATATATATATATATATATATATATATATATATATATATATATATATATATATATATATATATATAATATATATAATTATTAAAAATTAACTTAATTAACAAAATTTGGCAGTTATACCAAAAGAATGCATATAGTGATATTTACTATTTATTTTTACTATATAAAATGCAGTATCGTTACCATATATATGTGTTATTTTCAAAATTAATGAAATCAAAAGCTAAGGATTATTCCATGCATATAATTTAATATCAATATATAGATTACTGATTATTTTTCATCAACCATGGATCAGAGATTAGAGACTCTTGTAGCAAAATATTCCTCTGCCTTCATGTACTCTTGTATTAATAATAAATATTAAAATAAATTTCATCAAATATTGCAAATTCAATATTAAATAATTAATCAATACATTTATATTAATCATCTATTTTAGTTGCCCAATTCTACCATTATTATGCTTTGCATTCGCATTGCGAAAATATATTTAAAAAAAAAAATATTAGTTGTTTATCAGTGCTACTATAGTCAAGGTACAATGCTATAGTATTCAATCATGGCATAGGAACATATATGTACATGAGCTACTCTAGACAAATTCATGTGCAATGCATTTGTACAAATATCACATATACCTTTTATTTTCAAAGGTTGCAAGTAAACTTCTAGCTGTCAAATTCTCAGACAAAAAATGTTAGTTATTGAATTGGCTTTAAGTATTTTCTCAAATCAAGATTAAATGTTTTGTTTTTTAATTATTTTTAATATAACACCTAATTATTTTTATATCACAGTCAGTGATTAAAAGTTAGAGAACTTCAAAGTTTAAAATGATATTATTTTATAAAAAAAAAAAAAATAAAAAATAATGAAAATTTTATTTTTTATAATTAGGAATTTTTTCCCCCCCTGCATTGAGACTACGATTTTGATATATATATATATATATATATATATATATATATATATATATATATATATATATATATATATATATATATATATATATATATATATATATATATATATATATATATATATATATATATATATATATATATATATATATATATATATATATATATATATATATATTATATATATATATATATATATATATATATATATATATATATATATATATATATATATATATATATATATATATATATATATATATATATATATATATATATATATATATATATATATATATATATATATATATATATATATATATATATATATATATATATATATATATATATATATATATATATATATATATATATATATATATATATATATATATATATATATATATATATATATATATATATATATATATATATATATATATATATATATATATATATATATATATATATATATATATATATATATATATATATATATATATATATATATATATATATATATATATATATATATATATATATATATATATATATATATATATATATATATATATATATATATATATATATATATATATATATATAAAGTGAAATCAATTTATGAATGAAGCAATTTTTCTTCAAATGAGTCACAATGAAGATTGTGATCAGAGTGGAGTTGAAATTTGAATTATTTGTATAGAAAAAAGTTATTAAAAAATATAGAAATATCAAGTTAGTCTATCTTTAAAGTATAATTGATGATTTCAGAAGTAGGATATTCTCAGGGTTTTGGAATTATTATAAACATAGGTTTAAATAGTCAGAATATTATGAATATTACCTTGGGATATTAGAATTAGGAAATATCTTCTTGGCAGGATATCTGGCCATTGACCAAAGAAAAAATAGAAGGTCATCCAGCTTCCAGGCAAATTTATAGGTGAGTTGGAACTATAATATTAAAAATACATTTTACATTTTTTCTAAAGTATATAATTAATTTCCTTTCAGATGTTAGGTAAAAAGTCAAAATTATTTTTAAGAGTCTAATTTTCAAACCTATGATGATATTGACTTGACTCAAGATATATTTGGATGATGGAGACCTTCATTTCACAATAAAACAGGAATTATATTCAGGTATGTAATTTTTGAAGTAGAATAATCACTAAAAAAGGATTCAAGTTTAGATAAACTCTCCCATGATAATGATAATAATAATAATAATAATAATAATAATAATAATAATAATAATAATAATAAATGATTGGAAAAAAACTTTATTTTTACTTTTTTTTTTAAACAAAAATGAAAACTAGCATTTTGGTTTATTTTATTTTTAAACTTATAAAGGTTATATTCATCAATATATAGCGCATATATATATATATATATATATATATATATATATATATATATATATATATATATATATATATATATATATATATATATATATATATATATATATATATATATATAATATATATATATATATATATATATATATATATATATATATATATATATATATATATATATATATATATATATATATATATATATATATATATATATATATATATATATATATATATATATATATATATATATATATATATATATATATATATATATATATATATATATATATATATATATATATATATATATATATATATATATATATATATATATATATATATATATATATATATATATATATATATATATATATATATATATATATATATATATATATATAAAGAGAGAGAGAGAGAGAGCTTTGATTTCGGTATTTATCATTCTCTCTGTGACCTCTCTGATTTCTTTTCCGGTCGTTCTATAGCAGTTGCTGTAGACGTCTACCGTTCATCCTTTTAATCTATTAGCAGTAGTGTTCCTCAGGGTTCTGTCCTATCCCCAACACTTTTTCTACTTTTATAGCATAAATCTTGAAAGAAGTTTTAATTGTAGGTTTTGAATTTTATATGTTTCAGAAATAAAATCCTCAAGGATTATGAATGTACCTACATTTAGTTATTATTCACATTATTAAGTTCCGAAAGCTATCAACAAATAAAGGATTTATTTATTGGTGACCCTGGATTTAAACTTGAACACCAACCTTTTACAAACAGTGCGATACCATTCTGTGAAGTTTTTTTTTTTTTTTAGGGGGAGGTTTCTTGTCACATGGCCGAGTACTTAATTTCGTTTTGAATCATCTTCTGAGGTTGCTATTTCTCTGTGTTGAAGTGAAGTCTGTGGCGTCTTCTACGGTTTCTTCTTGTAGTTCATTCAGATTTATTGCTCAAAAGCAGGGTAGTAAAAAACCATTTTTTTTTTTTTAATTAGAAAACAAAAAACCAAATTTTTTTTAAAAAAACAATAAAAACCAGGTTTTTTTTTTTTTTTTTTTTTTTTTTTTTTTTTTATTACACCAATGAATTAATACGTGAAATGACTAATGAATAATGAAAAATGCAATATATTTTTAAATATAGAAAAGTAAAAAAGTGATTGAAATGAAGCAAAAAATAAATTTGAACTTCTAAAAAATAATAAAAATTAGTAGACATGAAAGTGAATATATATTATATTATTATATATATATATATATATATATATATATATATATATATATATATATATAATATATATATATATATATATATATATATATATAATATATATATTATAGTATATATAGGACGTAGTGCCGTCCGAAGCGATGCAAGTACCCCCATTGGGCATAACCCACGGAGTGATATGGATGGGCTAGACCATTCCGTTTCACTCCGTTGCCCTTTGGTTCGTTCCTTTTCGCGTTTCATCTTCTCAGAGGGTCTCTAGTGTACCCTTGACTCACATTGGAGTGCCTATGCTCCAACCTTCCTCTTTCTTCACATGTGTCCTACAATATTTACAAACGCTTATACTTACATTACCTATTAAATTAATCAAAAATGGCAAAACTTAAATCTGCCTCAGAGAATCCAAGAGGAGCGGATTCCAAATATAGCCCCTCATCCACTCCTTCCCCCATCACCACTTGGGAGTTGGTGCCCTCCGATGAAGGGGTTGGCGCCACAAAGACCTCTATGCCGGCTTGCCCTTGTGCACGGTCTTCGTCTTTCATTAATTTCTGCAACATTCGCGGTCTTTTTTCTAATCTTCACTTTGTCGAACACCACCTCTCTTCTTCTAGATCTCATTTCCTGTTCTTAACTGAAACTCAGGTGTCTGAGTGCTCTGACAGCAAACCCTACTCTGTTTCCTCATACTGTTTCTATTCCCAATTTTCAGCCAAAGGCGGATATTGCGCATTTGTGCGCAACGATGTTGTTTGTTCTCGTGTCTTTAATTTGGAGTCTTCTGAATTCTCAACTGTATGGCTAAAACTTTCTTGCAGCTTTACAACTAAATTTATTTGTTCTGTCTACTTATCTCCTAACTCTACAGACTATCCAAAATTCTTCGACTATCTTAACTCCAAAATAGAACACATTCTTTCTTCTTCTCCTTTCTCCGAAATCATCATTTTAGGTGATTTCAATTTTCACCACCGCCAATGGCTTTCATCTAGTTCTCAAGATCCAGCTGGTGAACTCGCCTTCCAATTTTCTATCCAGAACAACCTTGAGCAGTTGGTGCAACTCCCTACCCGTATCCCTGACCGTCTTGGTGTGAAAACAACATTCTAGACCTTTTTCTAACTTCTAATCCTTCTCCTTATACTGTTAAACCCTTTCCTCCTCTGGGTTCATCCGATCATCTTCTTATTTCCGTATCATGTCCTGTCTCTTCAAGTCTTCCGAAAGAACGGCCCCCGCCCTCGGCGAGGAGACGTTTCTGGCATTTCGGTGCCACTAACTGGCCTGACTTGCGGTCGTACTTTTCTGATTTTCCATGGAATGATTACTGTTTCCGTGGGAGGGGTCCCTCGGAGTGTGCAGAGCACATAATTGAGGTGATTCTCTCTGGCATGGAGGCGTACATTCCATATTCTTTCCCTTCCACTAAACCTAATAAACCTTGGTTTAACTCTGCTTGTTCTCGTGCTATCCGCCGCAGAGATGCTGCCTTCAGGGACTACCGTCGTCTTCAAACTCCAGAATCTCATGCAACTTATATTTCATCCCGGAATCGAGCAAAATCTATTCTTCGAGATACTAAAAACTCTTTTCTCCGTCGCAAATGCAAAAATCTTTCTGGCTCCTCTTCCTCTCGCCCTTTCTGGCATTTTGCAAAAAATGTCAACTCTAACTTTGCTTCTTCCTCTTTCCCTCCTCTAGTATCTTCTGACGGTTCAACTGCCGTTTTGCCTTCATGTAAAGCTGAACTCTTTGCTCAAACTTTTGCCTTAAATTCAACCTTAGACGATTCCGGAGCTGTTCCTCCTCCTTCAACCCCTCTAACTCATTTATGCCTATAATTGTAATTTCTTCTAAAGACGTCACTTCTGCTCTCTCTGAGCTTAACACTAAGAAGGCGTAGGTCCTGATGGTATTCCTCATGTGGTTCTCAAAACTTGTGCTTCCGAGCTTGCACCCTGCCTTGGTAAACTATTTCGTCTATGTCTTTCTACTTCAACCTTCCCTTCTTGCTGGAAACGTGCGCTCATTCAACCTGTGCCGAAGAAGGAGGACCCCTCTCAGCCCTCTAACTATCGTCCCATTTCTTTAACCTCCGTTCTTTCTAAAGTTTTCGAATCTATCTTTAACAGGAAGATTTGGAAACATCTCAATTCTTCTAATCTTATCTCAGATCGCCAGTATGGCTTTCGACAGAAAAGCTCCACTGGTGATCTTCTTTCCCTTCTCTCTGACTCTTGGTCCTCCGCTCTTCGGCATTTTGGTGAATCTTTTGCTGTGGCGCTATCCATATCGAAAGCTTTCGATAGAGTCTGGCACAAAGCTTTGATTTCCAAACTTCCCTCTTTCGGAATCTATCCTTCTCCCTGCGACTTTCTCTCTGATTTCCTTTCCTGTCGTTCTATAGCAGCTGTTGTAGACGGCCACCGTTCATCCTATAAATTTATTAATAGTGGTGTTCCTCAAGGATCTGTCCTATCCCCAACACTTTTTCTGCTTTTCATTTATAACCTTCTCTCTATTACTTCATCTCCTATCCACTCCTATGCTGATGACTCCACCCTTCATTACTCTTTTCCTTCTGAAATACGCCCCTCCCAGCAACAGTTAATAGAGGCAAGGATTGTGGCCTTGGAGCAACTAACCTCTGAACTATCTCTCATTTCAAATTGGGGCAAAGAAAACATGGTCGTTTTCAATGCCTCAAAAACTCAATTCCTTCATCTCTCTACTCGATACAATCTTCCACACAACTACGATATCTTATTCGAAAACACGCAACTCAAACCTTCATCTCTCCTTAATATTCATGGTGTTTCTTTTTCTCGTGATCTTTTTTGGAAAGATCACATTACCTCTCTTTCTAAACAAGCTTCTAAGAGGTTGGGTGTTCAGAAGCGCTTTCAATATTTCTTCACACCACCCCAGTTGCTTGCTCTGTATAGGGGTGTTGTTCGCCCCTGTATGGAGTATGCGTCACACATCTGGGGTGGTTCCACACACACAGCCCTCCTGGAAAAAGTTGAGCCTAGAGCTTTTCGCCTTATCAATTCTCAGGCTCTCACTAATTCTCCCCAATCTCTTTCTGCCCGTCGAAATGTTGCGTCACTCTCTCTATACCATCGCTATTACAATGGACACTGCTCTTCTGAACTCTCTCGTCGCATACCTCCTCCATTAAGAAGGGTTCTTTATTCTTCTTCTTTCTACACAGTCTCATCCTTTCTCTGTCCAACTCTTTGACCCCAGACTTAACTGCTATGCTCAATCTTGCATGTACTCTACTGGTAAAGTCTGGAACACACTTCCTTCATCTATTTTTCCAACTTCCTATGACTTAAGCACCTTTAAACGCCGTGTATCAGGTCATGTCGGCCTTTAATTTGACTATGTTTCCGAATTTCCTCCCAACTCTGGTGGAACATTGGCAGGCCTCTGGCCCTTTCCCACCAGAGGAAATATATATATATATATATATATATATATATATATATATATATATATATATATATATATATATATATATATATATATATATATATATATATATATATATATATATATATATATATATATATATAAATATTATATAATAAATAATATTATATAATATATATATATATATATATATATATATATATATATATATATATATATATATATATATATATATTATATATTATATATATATATATATATATATATATATATATATATATATATATATATATATACACATCTCACGGGCATTGCCCTATTCGAGGAGAGGAACTTTTCTAGATAGCATATACCTATGGATCCCCAAGTGGGATCGAACCGGCACCCTCAAGCATGTGAATCAATCACCCTACCGTTTGAGCCACGGTATATATATATATATATATATATATATATATATATATATATATATATATATATATATATATATATATATATATATATATATATATATATATATATATATATATATATATATATATATTATATATATATATATATATATATATATATATATATATATATATATATATATATATATATATATATATATATATATATATATATATATATATATATATATATATATATATATATATATATATATATATATATATATATATATATATATATATAATTATATAATATAGCTTGTATATAAACTTATTAACAAAAAATAAAAAATTTGATTTAAACCAAAAAATCCATGGTTTTTTTCAGTTGGTTTAAACCAAAAAAAAATTTGGTTTAAACCATCTGGTTAAAACCATGCAACCCTGCTCAAAAGGCATTAATATCTGTGAATTCCGGGAACATTTTTACTGTCAAGATGCATCCTTTGCAATTTTGGTCTTGGTGGTCATTCCATGGTATACGCAAGAAGTAAATTTCCCAAGTGGACATCAGTGTCGTCATCTCTTTACATGGCAAGAGGCTTACTTTTCTTAGATCTCTGGTAAGGTTGTCAGTATAAAGGGGTTAAACAGGCAGATTGTCAAAAATGGGGATCTACCGTTTTCTCCTTTCCTTTTAGCTTGCAGTGAAGGTTTTTATCCCCCATGCTTGGAGTTGGTCGTGCGCAAGTCTACTTTTACACTTCTCAGATTTCAACGAGTGCAGTGGCGATTCCCCTAATTCCTTTCCGGCCTCCTTTTCGCTTTCACAAAATTTTGGGGAATTATAAGATGTACAAGCAAGAAGACTCATCCATGAAATAAAAATAATAATAATAAATCATAATTTTTTTTCACAATAAACAAAATGATTATTTCATTTTTTAGTTAGCTTGTTGTATGCAGGATCTTATTCTTGTTTTATTTTTAATATTCTTTTCTTTATAGGATAACATTTACTTAAACATTATAAATATATTTTTTTCCCTTCCTGGCTCCGAATTTCATTACCATTTATTTTTATCATCGCAAAATTTTCACGTAGTTTCTATTAAATTATCTTTTGAAATGCATTTCTCCTTTCATCTCCCTCTTTTACGCCCTTCCTCGCTTTACGACATGCATGCTGACATAGTTCTTTTAATTTTATTATTTCTCTATAATCTCTTTCTAAATATATTTTTCTTCTATGTTTTGTCCTGTGTCCTTTTGGAGTCTCTCAAGCAATACTCGGGCTACCACCCCAGTCTTCATCGAGATTCTTCACTTACGTATAGTGGTTTTTTTCTTTCTCATGCTACACACACACCTTACCGCCTACTCTATTTCTACGTTCCAGTTCCGGATTTTGCTTCTTTCGTCTTCAGTCGTCTTGATAAGACAGCTGCTGACGATTTGTCGCAGGTTCAGGACATATCTCTCTGTTTATATTTCGTACTTCCAGTCTGTAGGTGGGAAGTGATGTGGTGTCATATATTATTTTTTGTAAAATGAAATTAGGATTAAGATATTTGTACGCAATTCAATTACGATCACAGCACCCTCTATGGAACTAAGCAAGCTTGAGTCACGCTAGGAAGGAAGCTCCTAGCTATGTCTCTCTCTTGTAGTGATGTTCCTACTGACAACATTTATTGCTGTAAGTATTGTGAATCCTTGTCTCAGGTTAACAAACTGCTACGCATATATAAGTGCTCTTTTGTATATCGATATTACTAACTATACTTGTAATAAAACTATGTGTACCTATATTTAGTTATTATTCACATTATTAACTACTGAAATGCGGTGGTTAGAATTGTATAGCAACAGCTAATGATGCTACATCCATATGATGTAAAATGTCTGAAAACTTCTTTGTGATAGTCGATGTCTGGTTTGAACAAGTTGTGACTTATCAGTAGGCTTCGAGAGCAGGAAGAGTGAGATCGTGTATACCGTGTCTATCGTGAATTATGAGTATGACCTTGATGTTCGACTTTCACTGACGTGCCTCCATAGGGCAAGGAGAGGCACTCGTTTTTCAATGGGAATTCAGCATTTTTGTCTCAGGGTCATAGCCATGTACCCAACTTTCATCTCCAGTTATAATTTTGGCCATGAAGTCGGGATCTGCATGAAGACGATCCTTCAATTCCACGCAAACTGACGCACGATTTTCCCTCTGTTCGTTAGTCAAATGTCTGGGAACAAATTTCGCATTCACTTGTCTCTTTTACAAATTATCTGTTAAAATGCTTTGCACGAACCCGTACAAGGTGTTCATTTCTTCGGTAAGCTCTCGAATAGTTAATCACCTTTTTGAACAAACAATTTTTGCCACTTTCGGCACGTTTTTGTTAGTTTTTGAAGTCAAAGGACGTCCCGACTGTTGCTCGTCTTCAACCGACTCATTTCCGCTTTTAAATCGCTCATACCACTTGTAAACAGTCTTCAGAGTCACCACATTATCGCCACACACTGATTTTAACATTTCATGAGCTTCTTTGGCACTTTTATGCAACTTATAACAGAACTTAATGCTAATATGTTGTTCAAAATTCATGATGCACGACAGACACTGTAAACAAGAAGTCACTCTTTCTGCTCTCAAAACCGTCTGAAAAGTCACAACTTGTTCAAACCAGACACTGACTATTTCAAAGGATCAGGCTATCATGTGGATGTAACGTCATCAGTTTCTGCTATACAATTTCACCGTATTTTTTTTATCACACCTCATATATAATGAAGAGCAAAATTATCGCACTAATGGAACAAACGTCATTAGAAGAATACAGAAACATACAAAAAGGGTAGTCACATTGTTATTATACAACACATGGTCAAACATAATTGGATAATTTGGTGTCCCACTGTAGAAACCCCCGGAACCCTGGGACACCGTGACATATAAATACAGTGTGGTGAAAACCTGCAAGGTATATGTGCATGCCACCTGTCCCTCCCTGTCTGTCAGTACCTTGTGTGACCTCCCATTGCACTTAGGACAGCTAAGCACCGTTGATGCATGCTGGATATGAGAACTTGGGTTGTTTCCTGTGGCAGTTCCTCCCATGCCCGTACAACCATTTGTCGCAGATCGTTAAGGCTGTGTGGCTGGTGCTGTAGCCATCGCAGTCGCCTTTTCAGTGCGTCCCACAGATGCTCAATGGGGTTTAGGTTGGGACTGTACGCGAACCAGTCCAATGTTCGAATCCCTACCGTGTTGACGTAATCACCCACACATAAGTAGAATACTCGTTTTCTTGTCTACGTACGGTCTGGTGTTATTCTGCATGAGGACGAAGGCTGCATCGATGTAGGGGCCAAATGGTACGACGTACGGTTCGAGTATGTCCACTATGTATCGTTTCCCGGTTAGGTACCTTGAATCGAAGACGTGCAACTCCGTGCGGGAATGGAAAGATATACCATTCCAACCATTCCAAAGGAGTTTTTCTTGCATTGTGCATGCCGCGTAGCGCTCAGGACAATTCCGATAAACCCGGGAACGTCCGTCGGAGCCGTGCAGATTGAATCGGGACTCGTCCGTAAATAGAATACTCGCCCAATCCAGTATCCTATAATACAAGTGTTGATGTGTGAAAGCTATTCTTGCTCTTCAGAGCTCCCTGCTGAGCGGGGTCCTCTTGCCGGCCTCTGTTGGTGGTATCCATGCTCCTCGAAGCGACGTCGAATGGTATTCATGCTAACAAGGATCTGATGGACAGGTTGCAGCTCGGTACGATGGTCACGTGGTGTTGTTGTGTGTTGATCATGAGCTGAAATTAACTGTATATATCTGTCCTTTACAGCAGTTGTTGCTCGTAGCCTACCTTGGTCAGGCTGCTTGGTGTAAGCATGTATCAACTTGAACATCTGTAGGACCTTTCCGATGGTTGAATGGGAGATCCTGAACAGTCGGCCCAGTTGGGGCTGGCCTTACCCTTCAGCTGCCAGTGTTGAGATTGCCACACAGTCGTCGCTTGTCAAACTCCATATAGCTTGCACAAACTAACCGGCAAACTCGTGACGTTACCTCTCCTATTACGTCACTCACCGAATTGGCTGGTTTGCCTTTCTACCGTATTTCATTGATATCGCACCTCCTCCCCGCCCATCGATGCTAAACTGCATTATTTGGGCAGGTACGGACACACACCTTCACAAACAGCCACTCCCTACAATGTCGTCAGGACCTCCTAACTGATAAGTTGTAAATGGTGCGTTCATTTTGCTCTTTAGTGTGTATATATATAATATATATATATATATATATATATATATATATATATATATATATATATATATATATATATATATATATATATATATATATATATATATATATATATATATATATATATATATATATATATATATATATATATATATATATATATATATATATATATATATATATATATATATATATATATATATATATATACATATATATATATATATATATATATATATATATATATATATAATATATATATATATATATATATATATATATATATATATATATATATATATATATATATATATATATATATATATATATATATATATATATATATATATATATATATATATATATATATATATATATATATATATATATATATATATATATATATATATATATATATATATATATATATATATATATATATATATATATATATATATATATATTATAATATATATTATTATATTATATATATATATAGCTCTAACACCCCTCCTTGAATAGGGCTGCCCGTGAGCAGTTTGAAATGTATATATATATATATATATATATATATATATATTATATATATATATATATATATATATATATATATATATATATATATATATATATATATATATATATATATATATATATATACATTATTTTTTATACATCACCACCACTTACGGGCAGAGCTCTATTCAAGGAAGGGGTTTTCAATAATAGGGAAAAATAAAGTAACCCACAAGTCCACCTAAAGCAAATTTCGCACAGACATGGGTTTTAAAGTAATGGAAGATTATATTCAGCAGAAAACACAGAAAATATATATATATATATATATATATATATATATATATATATATATATATATATATATATATATATATATATATATATATATATATATATATATATATATATATATATATATATATATATATATATATATATATATATATATATATATATATATATATATATATATATATATATATATATATATATATATATATATATATATATATATATATATATATATATATATATATATATATATATATATATATATATATATATATATATATATATATTTCCACAAAACAGAAGTGGCTGGAAAGAAGGAGACACCACAGCGAACAAGTCTAGAGTTGACTATGTCTACACAAAATTTATGTGCAGTCAATGCCCCACTGATGCTATGAGGACGCCGTAAATGTGGAGGTATGCTAGGGGACAGCACCCTCGAGCATTTGCCACTGTAGTACCTATAGAAAAGAGACAGGGCACCAACGGCATGTCGCATGGATAAAGGGTCAAGTGAATTTCTTTAAGAACGTAACAGTTTATAAGTCTTTTAGCCTTAGATTTAACTTTATCCAAAAGACGGGTGAAACCTGAGCCATCCCAGATATTAGAACAGTACTCCATGCAAGGGTGGATGAGGTCCTTATATAATTGGAGTTATTCAGAAGAGGAAGAAAATTCTCTCAGTCTAAACAGAACTCGCAGCGTCTTTGAGGCCGCCTAGCAATCATTGTGATGTGAGGTTTTTAACATATAGTTTTGTTTATGTGAAAGCCAAGAAAAAGAAATAGAAAAGTTAGGAGGTCTTTAAGAGAGAGATTTCTAAAAGTTTAGTGTTTAAAGAGTTGAATTTCACAAGGTTGAGATGATCCCACTGGTAAATTTTATTCAGATCAGTAAAAATGGAATCGGAAAGATGCAGACAAGAGTCATCTCTAGATGCAGAGAAGAGAACGGATTTGAAATGAGTAGAAGAATGGAGAGTCGAGTTATCGGCATATGAATGAATAGTGTTAGACGAGCAACTGAGAAGAACATTAATTAAAAGTAAGAATAGAGTTAGAGACAAGGCAGAACCCTGATGAATACCACTATTGATAGAAAAGGAAGAAGAAGTCGTCCCGTCAACAACAGCTGAAATGGGATGATTGGAAAGAAAGCTAGACATAAGTAAGCAAAGAGAAGGAGGGGAGCCCGGAAAGCAGTGACGCATGCTGCACCCTGCCAAATGCCTTAGATATGTCAAGCGCCACCTTACAAGTCTCCCCATGGTCTCTAAGGACAGAAAACCATAAATCTGTGAGACAGGAAAGTATATCTATCAACAGCAGACCTCTAACGCCGAAAGCTATACTGATGATCAGAAAGAAGGGAATAAGATTCCAGATGACCCAAAAAATTAAAGTTGAGAAGGGTTTCAAGGATCTTACACAGAATACAAGTGAGAACTATAGGGCCATAGTTAGAAGGATCGGAGCGGCTACATTTCTTCGGAATAGGTTGAACTAATGCGTGCTTTAAACACTGAGGGAAATTACTAGTATTGGGGCATTTAGAGAGAAAAGTTGAACGAGGGATGGAACTAGCTCAAAAGCACACTCCCTTAAAATTCGGGAAGAATGCCATCCAGGCCGCTTGCCTTCCTAATGTTCATAGATTTTAGAAGCCTATGCGCCTGACTAAATGTAATCACAAGTAATGTCGTGGGATATCTGAGAAGTGAAGGAATAGGAGGAGGATTACCAGAGTCGTCCAGGTTGGAAATAGAGGAGGACAGGAAACTAAAGAGATTAGCCTTTTCAGTTGGAATGCTAGCAACAGAATCAACAGTGCGAATAAGAGGAGGAAACGAGGATTTACAGAAGTTGCTAGAGATATTTTTGGTAAGAGGCCAGAAAGATTTATCAGAATGTAAATTTAGGAGCTCAGCATACCTTCTTTTAGTGAAAGCCTGGTTTGGTTGTCGAAGAATACCAATGCAACGATTCCCAGCTGAATGAAATTAGTAGAAGTGATAGGAGAAGGAGAAATTTTTTACTCTCGATACGCGATGTCTCTAGCCTGAATGGCACAAGAGCAAACGCGATCGAACCATGGATTTTGAGGAGAGAAAGATTTAGACGAAGAAGGAATGAACTTGCTCATCCCATAAACTATTACAGCCCCCATCTTACCGGCAGAAACTAAACCTCTTCAGAGACAAAGCAGTCCCTCCAGAGGTCGTTAGGTTTCCTAAAAGGTAGAAAAATCTGTTCTATTGGGAGAACAGTAGTAATAACACAAGATTATCTTGGTGGTAGAAAGAAAGATCTTAAGCCACAGAACATCTAA
>SEYY01005499.1:22500-26259 GCA_009176605.1 Armadillidium nasatum
CACTGCCATATTTGTTTTCACATCACGTGATCCTTAGAGATTTTCGTCTTTTGCACACACGCGATTTCTATTTGTTATACACTGATTAATTATTTAAAACCACCTTAGTTTATTATTCACTTTTTCCTCTTACATAATTATATATAAATATACAATAAACATAAATAAATATATAAAACACTTATATTTAAGCTAATAATTATCTAAAACTAAAATGACTATATTTACAATTTCTTGAGTTCCGCCATTTTATTCGCACATCGATACTCTATCTTTACGAGGTTTCTACTCTTTTAAATAATTTATTATACAATGGATGATTTATTTAACAATAAGATAATAACATAAATATGAAATATGGATAAAATACTAATAATAATAATAATAAAATATATAAGACAAGTACATTAAATATAAATAATATTTAAGCCAAAACCTAAAATGTGTTA
Organism: Armadillidium nasatum; assembly: GCA_009176605.1. NCBI lineage: Eukaryota > Metazoa > Arthropoda > Malacostraca > Isopoda > Armadillidiidae > Armadillidium > Armadillidium nasatum. The sequence goes on from SEYY01005499.1 coordinate 22,950, forward strand.
TTTGACCTTAAACTATTTCACTCAACTTTACGTAATTTAAAGAAACGAATGACTTTGCTGTTTTGTTATTATTGAATTAATTATAATGAAATCATATATCAAAATATACTCAATTGATAGCTTATATATATATATAATATATATATATATATATATATATATATATATATATATATATATATATATATATATATATATATATATATATATAAATATTTTATAAATAAATACGACCCTTAATACTAAAATAAATTAAATAAAGTTATACAAGTGCCTCAATTTTACTCATTTCTGTTTGTCTCCGAAAATCGAGCGAGATCATACTTTCCTTGTCATTTATGAGATACAAAAGATATTTTCTCAGGTCAAGTTATATTCCAAAAACCTTTACAATATATATATACTTTAATATATATATAATTTTATATATATAATATATATATATATATATATATATATATATATATATATATATATATATATATATATATATATATATATATATATATAGATATATATATACCTTTAGTAGTCAAAGCTCATAGGCCTACCAAAATTTATTATTATTATTATTATTATTTTTATTATTATTATTATTATTATTATTATTATTATTATTATTATTATTATTATTATTATTATTGTTATTATTATTATTATTATTATTATTATTATTATTATTATTATTATTATTATTATTATTATTATTATTATTATTATTATTATTATTATTATTATTATATTATATATATATATATATATATATATATATATATATATATATATATATATATATATATATATATATATATATATATATATATATATATATATATATATAATATATATAAGGACTATATGATCTAATACGAGCGAAAATAATATATATATATATATATATATATATATATATATATATATATATATATATATATATATATATATATATATATATATATATATATTTTATTTAAAATAAAAGTTCACATCTCACGGGCATTGCCCTATTCGAGGAGAGGAACTTTCTAGGTACTATATACCTAGGATCCCGAAGTGGGATCGAACCGGCGCCCTAAGCACGTGAGTCAATCACCCTACCGTTCGAGCCTATATATGATCTAATACAAGCTAAAAATAATAATATAATATATATTATATATATATATATATATATATATATATATATATATATATATATATATATATATATATATATATATATATATATATATATATATATATATATATATATATATATATATATATATATATATATATATATATATATATATATATATATATATATATATATATATATATATATATATATATATATATATATATATATATATATATATGATCAAATACAAGTTGCCTTATGTATCTAAGGTCAATTACCGCTAAAGAGTCACTCAATAATTTTTTTTTAAATTTTTAGAGACGAGGCTCTGAAATAGTAAGTTTTGAGACCAAGTTCCTAACGAAGTCGCTCTCGCGCGTCGTCGCTTTGGGCCGAGGCTCTTCAATAGTATTTTTTAAGACCAAGTTCCTAAAGAAAGTCACTCTCCGGCGCCGTCGCTTTAAAATGGGAAGGAACCAATCTGAAAACTTTTGGATTATTTTTTGACCGATTGAGCTGAAATTTACAATATATATGCATTTTTTCCCACTGAAAACTCTCGATTTCTAACGTTTTCTGAGTCTCTAACGGTTTACTAGTAATAGGGGGTCAAAATTCAAAAAGAGATTAAGTAGAAAGTGGTAAAATAATGGTCAGAATGATCCAAAAATTCCCCTGTACATTCTTAGCCCCAATCTCTACAATATAGATTAAAAGAGAACATTTGGGAATATTATCCGGATATGTTTGATTATAGAAGTTCAAATTTTTTTTTGAAAAAAAAATTGAAAAATATATACCCTTCAGGAGAAAAAAAATTTTTAAAAAAATTCCTGCGTTGAATGTTTTTGAAAATTGGATATTATTTAAAGGAGGGATGGATCTAAAACGTTTATTTAAGATACATTTAAAAACTAATTGTTTTATTCGAGATACAGCCTCTCAAAATTTGGAAAATTTGAAATTTCCACGAAAATTCGGCCATTTTCGATAAGCTGTATCTCGAAACAAGCAAATAGGTTTTAAAAGTGTTTTAAATAAAAGTTTTAGATCTATCCCTCCTCAAATAAAGTTTAAAAAAAAGACTTCCAATCAGATTTTTTTTTTTTTAATTTTTTTGTCCGAAGGTGTGAATTTTTCAAAATTGGAAAAAAAAAATTTCGACACCTGGTTAAGTAAGATAACCTGTTTTCTGTTATGCACACATCAAAACTCTGTACCGAGTTTTTGTAGCCAATAGATTTTGGAATATGCACACCAAATTTGAGACCAAAAAAATTTTTTATGCGGCTTCACCATAGATTTAAACATACCTTAAATTTCAGAAATTACTTCTAAACTTTAAATCCCTCGTAAAAACGTTAGAAATGAAGTTTTTTTTGTCGGGAAAAAAGCTATCTATATTGAAATTTTCAGGAGAATCGGATGAAAAAATATTTTTTTTTCACTTTGGATCCTTCCCTAAATTTAGGCCAAGACACTGAAAAAGTACATTTCAAGAGGCAAGTCACTGCCGCGATTGCTAGAAGTAAAGCCTAAGATTTATTAATCATTTATTATCTCAATAACCGTAGCAGATAGCGAGAAGTAACATGATGCAAAAATGGTGGCCCATGATTGGTTTTACCCTATAATGACTTTTTCATTTCAAAAATAACTTCAATCTATCGTAAAATGTACTTACGGTTTTTTAAAGTTTGAAAAAAAATTGCTCATAAAATCGAAAAGTTTCTCATTTTCTAGGAGGTAGGCGATCAAAAATAAGTTCTATTGTATTATCTTCATGAAAATGCTAAAAAATAAATATTATCAAAAATTGAGAAAATTTTTCAATTCCTATGGAAGTCAACCCTCTTGTGATACCTAAACGCCCGTAAAAATGAGTTCAAAAAGGTAATTTCGGTTTCAGTTGAGTATGGGTCGAGTCTCTTAAGTTTTAATAGGTGAAAGCCTGTGAAACCATTTTACCTTCTGAAGAAAAATTCCGATCAAAGTTTGCGTAGTTTTTTAAATTCTTATAACTTTCGTCTCAATAAATAGATCGACTTGATATTCTAGGTACATAAGGATTTAGGAGCCCTGATTTTCAATTTGTAATCCCGGTTCTTCTATATATTGCCTTTTTTTGAGTTTAAGGCCGTCATACATACCAAGGTGGTTTGTCGTACTTTCTGAGAATACGAAAGAAAA
>SEYY01005500.1:0-7500 GCA_009176605.1 Armadillidium nasatum
ATATATATATATATATATATATATATATATAGTGTGTGTGTTTCTGAATCTAGTATTATTTATCATACTTAACCGTGAATAATTATCGATACATTATTGTTAATGTATTTTCTATGTGTTATAATCTCTCTCTCTCTCTCTCTCTCTCTCTCTCTCTCTCTCTCTCTCTCTCTCTCTCTCTCTCTCTCTCTCTCTCTCTCTCTCTCTCTCTCAGTTAAACGATCCATCTTCGAAGACAATAATGAATCGAGTTTTTTATTCTCGTTTATTTTTTTTTCTTCCTTTTGAACAAATTCTTTTTTGTAATCTTAAAACAATTCTTATATGGACACTACGGAACTCTATTTGCACTTGTGTCTTTAGTCTTTCTATTATCTTTTATACCTTATTCTTTTTTATAAGATACCATATATATATATATATATATATATATATATAATATAAATATTAATATATATATATATATATATATATATATATATATATATATATAGAGAGAGAGAGAGAGAGAGATCTACCTTATATATATATATTATATATAATAATATATATATAATATATATATATATATATATATATATATATATATATATATTATATATATATATTAATAATCCTTCCGTATCGGCAATATCCTAATTTATTATTGGTTAATTGATAATGATAATTTATTAAGACAATATTTTAATACCAGTGTGTAAATTTCAAGAAGTACTTGCTTAAAAATGGGTATAATGGAGTCTGTGGTTCGAAAGATGACCTAAACATTTTCAAGATTTTTCTTCTATCTCGCCACTAATAAATTATGTAACTTATAAAAAGTAATATATATTTTTATAGTTATATTATTAGTTTATCAGTTTCTTCAAGAATTGCCTTGGATAACTCGCTTGTATTTCTCCGTAGCTCTTCATAAAGGTTCAAAAGAAGTTATTTTTCCCCCACTGATATTGCCTACACGACACCCACTAGTAAAGAACTAACGAAAATCGCCCAAATCTAGAGCAGTCATATTAGTATTTACGTCAGTAGAAAAGTATTTAAATAAAAAAAAGTGAAACAAAAATTTTAGGAATGAAGTGTGTGATCTTGAATTAATATTTCACATTCAAAACAATTTTAAAGTTTCTCATTCAAACTTTTATAAATGACTGAAAATCCGTTCACGCCTTGAAAAATACGTCTACCCATATACATAAACGTATAAATGTGTGTGTGTATGTGTGAGTGCGTGCGCTCTAACTTATTCAAATAAGATTAAGTGAAAAAACATTCTTATATGTATTCAAATCTGTTATAATAAATTACTCTTTCACAATACTTCACCTTCTGTATATATATAGAGATGGAAAAAGCAAATATAAAAACCATTTCTGCCCTACAATGAACTTGACAAATTTTCATGTTTAAGGTGTGGTAGCGCAGGACTTCTAAATATACGAGCTTTATTTATATATTATATATATATATATATATATATATATATATATATATATATATATATATATATATATATATATATATATATATATATATATATATATATATATATATATATATATATATATATATATATATATATATATATATATATATATATACATAACTTTCATTTGCATATGAGATTTTATATTTATACTGTATGTTACATATGGAGATTTGCATTTTTTTTCCTTCTTCCAGTATCTATATTTGGAGTTTATCTTTTAAATAAATCTAAGCCCGCAATGAACTGCAGAAACGACCCTCTCTCTCTCTCTCTTTCTGTCAGATGCATACTCTGGCTCACACATAGCACACACACACACCATACACACATACACTATACACACACATTCTTGCTTTTTGTATATATATATATAATATATTATATATATATATATATATATATATATATATATATATATATATATATATATATATATATATATATATATATATATATATATATATATATATATATATATATATATATATATATATATATATAATATAATATATATATTATATATATATATATATATATAGGGTCAGACTTCGGTTTAAACCAGGTACATATTTCAGAAACTACTGAACTTACGTAAAAAAGGATTATATTTTTAGAATCCTTGTGGAATTTCAGGTAGGAAAAGTAAAAAATGTTTGCAAATAAATAAAAAAAAAAAAATACATGATTAATGTACGATAAGCGCTGAACTAATCAACCTAATTCGACTTTATGTAACCTGAACTACCGAAAATGGCCACCGTATACAGGCCTAACCGATGTATTACACCATATATAAATATATTTAACATCTTTTACAATTTTGTTAGTCATTAGCGAAATTTTAGTTATTCAAATTTCGGCAAAATTTAAGAAAAAAAAGTGACGTTGCCAGACGTAAGGATCTATCGAGAGTTAATAAAAAGTAAACTTTACTTATATAAACTTTATTATTATAAGAATTTTTTTTTTATTTCCCAATGTCTCCTACCTGAAATTCGACAAGGATTCCAAAAATATAATCCCTTTTTTACGTACCTTCAGTAATTTTTCAAATATGTACCTGGTTTAAACCGAAGTCTGGCATATATATATATTAGTGATGGATCGGATGTCATATTTTCCAATTTGCGGATGCGGATGCGGATGCGGATGTTGAATTTTGGAGAAGTGCGGATGCGGATGCGGATGTTGAATTTTTGAAAGTGCGGATGCGGATGCGGATGTTGAATTTTTGAAAGTGCGGATGCGGATGCGGATGCGGATGTTTGAATTTTCGAAAAGTTCGGATGCGGATGCGGATGCGGATGTTAATTTTGATGAGGATGCGGATGCGGATGTTAATTTTGATGAGGATGCGGATGCGGATGTTTAATTATATATATATATATATATATATATATATATATATATATATATATATATATATATATATATATATATATATATATATATATATATATATATATATATATATATATATATATATATATATTATAATATATTTCTATCACCTTTCCCACTTTCGTGAGGTGGTGCCCGCCACAATTCCCTTACAAACATAACTATTCTTACCTTTCAACGCTTTCACCACCTCATCGTCTATTTTTCACACACATACAATACAGAAGGTGAACACATACATTCAAACATTCTTATCTTTATTTCTTTCGAAATTTTTCCTTTCTTCCATACTTTTCTTAGGCCCCCCAATACTTTCATTCCTTCTACCACTCTGTTCTTTATTCCTTTTTCCGTCCCACCCTTACCTTCCACCCAACATTACTAGATATTTGAATTCATTCACCTCCCCCACTTCTACAAACCAATTCCTCCCTCCACATTTCCTCATCCCCACCTCCAATCCTCATAACTTTATTCTTCGCTGGATTGAATTTCAATCTCGTGTTTGCACATTTCCCTTCAAACTCTCTCACAAGTATTCTCATCTTTTCTCCAGATTCTGCCACCAACACATGCCGCATCATCTGCAAAAAGTAAAACATTCACTTCACATTCACCCTCCATATTTCTCAACGTAATACTCTTCCCTTCTCTCTCCATTTTTCTAAGTAAACCATTCATCAATAGATTAAATAACATGGAGATATTACAAACCCCTGTCTCAATCCACTCCTATGCTAAACCAATCCGATAGTTCTCTCTTCACCCTCACTCTTGATCTACAATTCGCATATATATATATATATATATATTATATATATATATATATATATATATATATATATATATATATATATATATATATAATATATATATATATATATATATATATATATATATATATATATATATATATATATATATATATTATATATATTATTATTTTTCGGATGTCATATTTTTTTTGCGGAATTTGCGGATGCGGATGCGGATGCGGATGTCGAATTTTGGAGAAGTGCGGATGCGGATGCGGATGTTGAATTTTTGAAAGTGCGGATGCGGATGCGGATGCGGATGTTGAATTTCCGAAAGTGCGGATGCGGATGCGGATGCGGATGTTGAATTTTCGAAAATGCGGATGCGGATGCGGATGCGGATGTTGATTTTTGTGCGGATGTTCCGCATCCGCGCATGCGGATGCGGATGCGGATTATATTTTTATATATATATATATATATATATAATATATATATTATATATATATATATATATATATATAATATATATATATATATATATATATATATATATATATATATATATATATATATATATATATAATATATATATATATATATCAATATACAGATATCAATTAGTTCAGTGATAGATTTCAGATTTCAACGAAGTTTTAATGCCCTGCCGAAGCGAGACGAATAAATACATTTATATATATATAAAAAAATGTCTATTTTAATATTCGATAATCTCAGAACTATTCCTGATGTTTTGTATGTAGGCGTCACCATTTATAGTGTAAACTACATTTGCATGTGCTATATATATATATATATATATATATATATATATATATATATATATATATATATATATATATATATATATATAATATATATATATATATATATATATATATATATATATATATATGGGCATGTCGACTTTTGATTGCAATTGTAAATCTAGCTCAACCAGGTCGACCACACGCTCTTTCGTGAGACCATTTTATGCGATATTCCAAGACGAGACTCCTTCCCGACCCCTTTTTGGTATTATTCTACCCCTCTGTGGCCTAGTCACAGCGCCCTATTTTTTCAGCCACTTTCCTGACCCTATTTGAGGGTTCAAACCCACCCGGAGGGATATACACCTTAACCCTCCCCTTCTATCATCATTTCCTCTTAGGACGGTGCGTAGCCACAGCCTCATATTTTTTTCAGCTTCTTTCCTGACCCCATTTGAGGGTTCAACCACTTTTCGGAGAGACATGTTCTCAACCCCTTGCACTTTTTCCTCTATCCTTAAGAGCTAATGGCGTAGCCGAAACTAATATTTTCGCAACCTCTTTCATGACCCCATTTCGAGCATTTACCTTTTTTCTTTTCTGAGATTATTTTTGTTGCGTAGCCTTGTTGTAGTTGTGGGGCTCTTTGGAGATACTACCCCCCGTCCCTCCCAAACTGATTCTTAAGCCTAATTGAATGTTTTGTACAGTCGTCAACAGAAGTTCGTTCCCATTAAGCTGGAAATAAATATTTATATAAAATGGGGATCATTTCAGGTTTAGCCAATCACAGTTCAATTAAGCCCCGCTCAATGTTTTTATTTTCTTTTTATTCAAAATAGAGCTTTTATGAAATGATTTCGACTTTATATAAATATTTATTTCCAGCCTAATAGGAACGAACTTCTGTTGACGACTGTACCTAACCTACCTTCTTTTAGAGGATTCTTTTCATTCAATTCCCCGTTCAGAGCGCTCCCACACCCCTGTCTCCTTTCCTGGAGGATATATATATATATATATATATATATATATATATATATATATATATATATATATATATATATATATATATATATATATATATATATATATATATATATATATATATATATATATATATATATATATATATATATATATATATATATATATTATATATATATATGGTAGGACTTTGTCAGTTATATTGAAGGTTAGGACTTTATATGCTTAAAGAAATTTCATCTACAATTCGATTATAAGACTTTATATGCTTAAAGAAATTTCATCTACAATTCGTTTAAACCCCTTGGGACACCCACCAACAACCTTTGTTGCAAAAAAAAAAAAAAAAAAAAAAAAAAAAAAAAAAAAAAAAAAAAAAAACCTTTTGCTCAATGTTTTGCGTAGCCATTGACGACTTGTATAAGGTTTTATCTAAGATGCGCGATCGAGGAGTATTCTCTATTGTTTTTTTTTTTATTTTTCCCAAAAAATATTTTGAATATTTTGTATTCTCTTCCAAAATTTGCATGAAAAAAATTGATTGAGAGAGAAACTATATATATATATATATATATATATATATATATATATATATATATATATATTATATATATATATATATATATATATATATATATATATATTTATAAATCCCTTGTAATATATGTTTCCAATATATAAATAGATTCAGTCATTGGTTAGGTCGAATCAACTGGTCACATGATCGTAAAAGTCTTTCAATAACTTTTTTTCAAACGATATATCATTCGTTCAAACATTATTCCTTTATTCTTTAAAATGACGAAGAACGTCTTGGCAAGATTCTATTAAGATGATATTATTCTATTTCTGTGTTGGAATTGATGTGTGATGATATGATAGACGAGTTCTAAAATCCTCTTTGTTAGAAGGAGGCCAAAAGATGACCAGAAAGGGAGGCGGAATTTGTGCCATTTTGGCAGTTCCTTTTCGTTCTTTTTATTACAGTAGGAGGATTACAATAATAATAATAATAATAATAATAATAATAATAATAATAATAATAATAATAATAATAATAATATAAAAAAAATAAAAAAAAAAAAAAAAAAAAAAAAAAAAAAAAAAAAAATATATATATATATATATATATATATATATATATATATATATATATATATATATAATATATATATATATATATATATATATATATATATATATATATATATATATATATATATATTATATATATATAATAATTTATTATATATACTTAATAGATCAGATTATTATTTTTATTCATCAGAGCTTTAATAATGAAATGATTATTATTATTATTATTATTATTATTATTATTATTATTATTATTATTATTATTATTATTATTATTATTATTATTATTATTATTATTATTATTATTATTATTTATTATTATTATTATTATTATTATTCCCGAAAGAACACGTGTTTTGTAACAATCTTTCGTAATTTCATTTAAATGCCTTCATGAAATCACTTTTAATATTAAAAAGAAATCAAACACCTTCATAATATATATATATATATATATATATATATATATATATATATATATATATATATATATATATATATATATATATATATATATATTATATATATATATATTATAAATATAAATAAAAAAAAAAAAAAAAAAAAATTAAAAAATAAAAAAAAAAAAAAAAAAAAAAAAAAAAAACTTTTTTTTTTTTTTTTTTTTTTTATGAAAAAAGTAACTTTCCACACTGCAGAATTTGTCCTATCGAATCGTTGGGACAAGTGCCTATAAAGTCGCAGTAAAATTTTCAATAGACAAAAGATATGTTAAACATTAGAAAGTCGCTTCACCGATTTATTTTCTAATAAGAAAATAACTGAAAAATTTGTTGTGATATTTTTGCTACTTGTCCCAACGATTCGTTAGGAATATTTTTTTGCAAAGCACAAATATGGGAAACCTTGCGGTGAGAAATGTGATATTAAAAATATTTATTTTTCTTGAGCTCAATTTTTTCCGTAAATGCATGGCAACTACACATGCAATTACGGGGGTGAAAGGGAGCTCTCTCACCAGTTCTCTCCGACCCGTAAATAT
>SEYY01005500.1:12500-22500 GCA_009176605.1 Armadillidium nasatum
TTGTGATATATTAAAATACTGTTTTTATATGTAAAACATATAACAAAAACATTCCAGTCTGTTTATATATATATATATATATATAATATATATATATATATATATATATATATATATATATATATATATATATATATATATATATATATATATATATATATATATATATATATATATTTTTTTTTTTTTATTATATTTTATATATATATATATATATATATATATATATATATATATATATATATATATATATATATATATATATATATATATATATATATATATATATATATATATATATATATATATATACTGGATGGGATTTCCCTGTGGGGTCACCTCAACCTTTTGAAATACAATTCTTTAAAAAAACAATTTCTTTACATCACCCTCACAACACCTTCCAACTCTCCTATCTCCTTCAACGTTTCACGTCAAATCCTGTAAACAAAGTTGCATAACTCGTCTATTTCTATTTGAAAATTTCATTAAAATTGGATGAATTGTAAAAATCCATTAGGGAAATGAGGATTCCCAAAAATCTTTTTATTTATGTTAAGGCCAAACATGTTCATATTGTCAACAAAAGAGACTGGAGACCATCGAAAGAGATAGGATTGTTAGAAGGTGTCTGAGAGAGTTGTGAAGAGGTTGAGTTTTTAAAAAGTTGAATTTCACAAGGTTGAAACGACGTCACCGGGAAATTTTATCAAGACCAGCAGTAATAGAAACAGAAAGATTAAGGTGTACGGCAATTCTAGATGCAAAGGAGGGAGCAGATTTGAAATGAGTTGAGAAATGGAGGAACGAGTCATTGGCATATGAATGAATAAAGTTAAATGAACATCTAAGATCATTAATGAGAAGTAAGAAAGAGTAGGAGATAAACTAGAGCTCTGAGGAACGCCACTATTGACATGAAAGAAGAATTTGCCCCATGAACAACAACCGATATTTAGCGGTTTGAAAGAAAGCTATAGATGAGCAAGCAAAGAGAAAGACTAACCCCAAAAGAGATGAGCTTGTAAAGTTGCGACGCATGCCATACCCGGTCAGATGCCTTAGATATGACAAGCACACCATTCAAGACTCCACATAATCCTAATGGAAAAAGATCATAAATCAGTGAGATTGGAAATTAAATCATCTGTAGACCTCAAGCCTCGAGAGCCTATTTATTATTGAAAAAAAAGGGAATGAGATTTCAGAGGATTCAAGAAATGAGAGTTTAGAATGATTTCAAAAATCTTTTTCAGAATACAAGCTGGAGCTATAGGACAATAATTAGAAGGATAAGTGTGGCTAGCTTCCTTTGGAATATGTTGAACATATGCACCCTTCCAACACTGAGGAAAGTGTTAGTATTGAGGCATAAAGAGCATAGTTAAACGAACAATATCGCCAGTTCGAAAGCCCATTCCCTCAACACTGGGAGGAATACAATCTTAGCAGCTTGCCTTCCTAATTTCCATAGATTTCAAGAGCCATGCACCCGATAAAATGTAATAAAAGATAAAGGCATGTGACACCTGAGAGGAGAAAGTGTCGGCTGAGGATTACCAAAGTCGTCCAGGGTTGAATTAGATGAAAATAGGGGGCCAAAGAAATTAGCCATTTCTGATGGAGTATTAGCAACATAATCATCATAGAGAATAAGAGGAATGAAGACATAGTTACAGAAGTGAATTGAGATATTTTTCACAAATGGCCAGAAAGATTTTTTATCGGTTGGAAAACGAAGGAGGTTAGCGCACTTTCATTTAGTGAAAGTTGGCTTTGCTCTTTGAATAGTATCCTTGCAATGATTCTGAGCTGAATGAAGTAAACGAGAATGAAATGAGAATGCACTTGTTTATCCCATCAGCGAATATATCCCTTACCATATTGGCAAAAGCCAAATCGTCTTCATAGTCAAAGAAATCACTCAAGGAATAGTTAGGGTAAAAGTGACTCAGAGTCTCTCAATCAGTCTGATTAATGAGCCAGAAGATTCGCTTATGGGAGGAAGAAGCTATAGGAGAGAAATCATGAAAATTGAGAGATGTATGATTGTAGTCAGATTTTCCAGCAAGGGGAAAGAAGACAAGTTTAATAGAGAGAGGGATTAGTTGGTTAAATTCCAATCTTTATAGTTTCTGAATCAGATAACACGTCTTATCCTAATACCTCTTCTTGGAATTATCCCGAATATACCTTTTCGAATTTAAACATAATGAACATTATCTATATGCTCATCTTATTCCATACACATTTTTTTTAACACCTCAAAACCTTATTTATTTATATAACATACTTCACTTCTTCTCCCAAATAATCTATATCATTATCATAGTACCATAGTTTTATTTTCGTATACTCCATCGTGAACGAATTTGCACAACACTAAATACTCAAATAAGGATGTTAATACAAAGTTCCTTTGTATGTTATATGAAAAAAATTGGTTGATATAATCAGAAACTACTCATATTTGGGACTAGACAGGGAATATATATATATATATATATATATATATATATATATATATATATATATATATATATATATATATATATATATATATATATATATATATATATATATATATATATATATATATATATATATATATATATATATATATATATATATATATATATATATATATATATATATATATATATATATATATATATATATATATATATATATATATATATATATATATATATATATATATATATATATATATATATATATATATATATATATATATATATATATATATATATATATATATATATATATATATATATATATATATATATATATATATATATATATATATATATATATATATATATATATATATATATATATATATATATATATATATATATATATATATATATATATATATATATATATATATATATATATATATATATATATATATATGGTATATATAATATAACTTATGTAACTAGAAACAGTTATAAATATGAATTAGGATACGTATTATTATTATTATTATTATTATTATTTATTATTATTATTATTATTATTATTATTATTATTATTATTAAATAGTTTGCTAAGAAAATGAAGAAGAAAATAGTAATTCGTCCTCTTTATGTGTTCCTCAAATGTGTGAAAAGAGGAAATCGCTCTTCAAGTTTCCGGTATTTCAACAATGCCTTTCAAAATTCCAAAGTCAGTTCCAAAGTAAATATGTAACATAGCAATACACACTCATACACACAAACATACACACACATTTACACTAACTTAAAATCAACTTATAAACACTGCCACTCATGTGTATATATATATATATAATATATATATATATATATATATATATATATATATAATATATATATATATATATATATATATATATATATATATATATATTATATATACTCTATGGAAAAGGCAGGAGGCCTACACAGTATCCACCAAAGTTATGGAAAAAAACAGTTTCTTTGTCCAATTAATTTTCGACATAACCCGATACACGGCAGTTGCTACTTACAAGTGAACAGTTTTAATAAAGAATGTCTCAGACTTTAGCAATGGAGTTCATGGAACAATGAATAAATAATTTACGTCTGGGGTCAGAGAACGAAGAAACTGTGTAGAAAGACGAGTCGCACGATGTCCCCTCAAAGGATGGAGAGTTCAGACGGAGTGTGATTAGTGTAATAGTGATAGTATGTAATAACCAAACTCTGTCGAAAGCTTTGCATATTTGAAACTACACAGTAAATTCTCCTAAATGCTGAAGAGCAGAGAACCTAGAGTTAGAGAGAAAGGAAAGAAGGTTATAAGTCGAGAGTTTCTTTCGGAAGCGATTCTGGTGACCTGAGATATGATTTGAAGATTTAAGATGTTTTCAAATCTTTCTGCTATGGGAAAATTAGGAAACTTTGGAAAGAATAGAGATTAAAACGAGAATTACAGGGGTCTCCTTACTTCTGCACAGGTTGAATGAGCTTACGCATCCAGCAGGAGCAAAAGATGAGTTTGATCGACAGATACGAGACAGTTACCAAGGTAGAATGTAAGCTCAGTCGCGTAAGTTTAAGGACAATAGGTTGAATATCAGGACCGTATGTTTTTTAGTGTTAATTTCAGAGTAAGCAAAAATACTATATTTAGCTAGAACCTTTTACGCTAGGTATAAATGAGTTGGAGGTGCGTGGAAGGTGGAGGAGGAGGGATAAATACAGAATCGTTTAAAATGTTAGAGTAAAAAGTTTTAACGAAGAGTTAGCTTTAGCAGAAGGTAATTCAGCTGTACGGCCATCAAAAGACACAAGAGGAAAGAAAGTGTAAAAAACGAAGTTAGACTTGACATTATTTGCAAAATCGCTGGAAGAAACTGATGCACAGGAACCAGAATGATGGAAATATCTACTAAGTGTCTCGACAACAAGAGGTGCATTGAATCAACCGCTACTCCCGGGTGAAATGTAGAAACACGAAAATTGGAGTTTTATGTTCTTAAGAAAATGTACAAAAATGAATTGAACCAGAACACAGTATCCATATTGCACTGACCTCAAAATGCCTTAATTTTGATGTATTAAAAGTAAAATATCATTTCTCCAAAACCTGAAGTGAAAATTTTTTTCTGCAAAATTTTTGGTTTCTTGATAAAATTTTTTATTCATTTTGTCTGTTACTATATTCTGATTTCATGTTATCTATTTTTTTGAGTATTTTGTTAATTTTGTGTTTATTTTTAATGTCGATTTATCAAAAATAATACATAATTTTTTATCTCTCATGACTATAATCCCCATAGAAATGGATTTGAGAAACTATTTTTAATTTTGATTGATCTTTGTTTTCCGGATTCAGTGGAATGAAAGATATTTGTATTAAATTTAAAAATAGCAAGGTTGTTTTTCCTCACTTTCAAGTTTAAGGAGTAATAAATTTTCTTTGCACGCAATGCCCAAGAGTGTTCTCCTTTCACTGGTTAATACCATACCTATATTAATATATGATTTGGTCAGGAAATCTGAGAATCTCACACATATTATAAATGATAATTATCATTTATATTACGTGTTTAAAGAGTCAAAATAATGTATAAAAGCAATTTAAGTAAATTTTTTGTTATCGAAGCTCTCCGAAATCTTGTGGGGGCTGGGGGGGGGGAGAGGTTCTTTCCGAAATATGTACTTAAAAAAAAAAACAGAAAAAAAACAAGAAATTCCAATAAAACCCAGTATAACAGAAAGAGCCCAATAAACCACACTGGACATTAAATTTTTCCTACAGTGAATATATATATATATATATATATATATATATATATATATATATATATATATATATATATATATATATATATATATATATATATATATATATATATATATATATATATATAATATATAATATATATAATATATAATAATATATAATATATAAAATAATATATAAATAAAAATAAATTAAATAAAAAAAAAAAAAAAAAAAAATATAAATATATATATATATATATATATATATATATATATATATATATATATATATATATATATATATATATATATATATATATATATATATATATATATATATATATATATATATATATATATACTTTAGAATCTTTCGAGATGAAACATTATTAATAAAACGCAAATGATTTGTGCAAATATTTAGTGAAAGTTTTTTCCAAATTTAGGCAAGCAAGAACGTTTTTTTTCTTGTGTGGGAAAATCTCTCCCAATATCCAAACATTTCTGTATGAAAAGGATAAATCCTCAGAGACAGGAAAAGAAATATCATTTTTAGGTGTTTTAAATTAAACAAATTTTTTTTTCTCATTGTAAACATGATAAAATAAGTGGAAACAAAAAGTAGTATTTAGTAATTAATCTTTGAGTAATTTTAATAAAAATAAATTTATATATTTATTTAAATTAACTGAAAAAGATGTGGGCATTAAATTTAATGTTGAAGTGGTAAATATTTTTCTTATTATCTGGATCATTGCCATAACATTTTAAAAGTTTTGTTATAATAAACAAAATTTACAATGTACGTTTTCATCTTTCATTTACGATAAAGAAATGAGGACAAAACGATTTTTTATTAAAATAATAAGGGAGTGAATATATATATATAATATATATATATATATATATATATATATATATATATATATATATATATATATATATATATATATATATATATATATATATATATATATATATATATATATATATATATATATATTTTTTTCCCTAGAGATCACTTATATAAAACACAATTCTTAAAATCAACTTTATTTATGTATTATAAGGATGAACGAATACTTAAAACAATGAGCATCGTGTGATAGTATAAAGCATACTCTGAACGAATGGACACGAGAAAGATTAAGACAAACCAACTAATTCAACAGGAAGGATTTGAACTGAAAATTATTTAGCAGATTATTCTCAGACTGGCCCTGAAAGAGGTGGACTGATACAGGCCACGAAAGCTAGGAAAAGTCTGATATAATAATATATAATAACATCATAAGAATGTATAATACATAAATAAAGTTGATTTTAAGAATTGTGTTTTATATAAGTGATCTCTAGGGAAAAATAATATTTGAATACATATAAAAGTGCGAACTAAATTAGCACTAAAGAATAATATATATATATATATATATATATATATATATATATATATATATATTATATATATATATATATATATATATATATATATATATATATATATATATATATATATATATATATATATATATATATATATATATATATATATATATATATATATATATATATATATATTAGTGATATGAGGACTCTTCGCCATCGGCAAAATCGGCATTATTTTCTCAGTTGTCATCGTTAATTTTGTGACGATTATTTTGCCGATTAATTAATAAATATCGGCATATAAATATATCTCTGCTCGTGCACCTTCATCTATTGATGGTGAAAGGCTGTTTAGAAATGAGGGCCAAATATGCATTCGAGGGTGAAATCGAATTACCCAAAAGAAACTGGAGAAAGATTATGCTTCTGCATCACAATTTAAGAGTACGGAAATTTTGCATGTCTGACCATGTTCTCATATATTAAAATTTTTAAATTAAAATTTGCTTTTCTGAAGATACCATTGTAATATATTAAAATTAAATGTATTTATAAATTTGGATAAAAAATAAAGGAAAGACTATTTAATTCTTATTTATTTAATAATTGCTAAATTTATTAAAGTCATAAAAAATTTTAAAATACACTTTTTCAATATCGTGGTCATCGTCATCTTCATCGTCATCATCAAATTTGCTATAATCATTATCAGAAAAAAATTCTTAATCATCCCATCACTATTGATATATATATATATATATATATATATATATATATATATATATATATATATATATATATATATATATATATATATATATATATATATATATATATATATATATATGAGTAGGGCGACTGGTTAAGAACATACGGGCATTTGACAAAATCTACACGAATATCTTTTTACACACTAACATTTTCTTTTCATTTTGTTTTTTTTAATGTTGAATAAAGACTTTTAATCACCCTACCTTTTAAATGCTTAATCGGCTGCAACTAAAGATTGCTTATGATCCACTCCTCTTTCCAGACTTTGGTGATTTCGGCTTTGACTTGGGATTGATGTACACAATGATGATTTTGTTTTTATGTTTATAATTTAGTCTTCTAAACTTTCACCTATATTTTTAATTTCATTTCTATTGATATTGCTCTTCTGAAGTTCCTTGTAGCATGCATCCTCCTTTGAGGAAGATACTCGACTCGTCTTTCCACATAATATCATCTATTCTCTCTCCAGCTCTATAACCCAAAACATCACTGCTATTCTCATTCTAAACAATGAAACAATCTTCCTTTTAATGCCACGTATTAGTCTTGTCAGTCTGTGCAGGCCTTTGACATTTCCTCATCAGCTAGAAGTTATATATATATATATATATATATATATATATATATATATATATATATATATATATATATATATATATATATATATATATATATATATATATATATATATATATATATATACACGAGTATATATTTTGCTGAATATAAATGAATTACAAGTATATAAAGTTAAGTAATCATTGCATAAATAATTTTTTTTAACACATTTCAAATAATAATGCTTTCTGAATTAAAATAATAATAATAATTAATAATAATAATAATTGATAAATTTTTAAATCGCATTGAACATAATCAGCGGATAGTAAAAGATCATTCTCTTAATAAAGCTGGAAGCAAGTTGTAAAACCACTCTCTTATGCACAAGCACAAAAACGCAAAAACACTAGCAATTAAATATATATATATATATATATATATATATATATATATATATATATATATATATATATATATATATATATATATATATATATATATATATATATATATATATATATATATATATATATATATATATATATATATATATATATATATATATATATATACCAAGACTTGTATGCAGTCAAATTCAGCCGAATCCATTTCTAAATCCAAATTAAAAGTATGCATCCGAAATCATTATGAAACTTTTTTTTTTTTTTTTTTTTTTAAGTAACTTTTGTGTTATAATCAAACTTTATCTCTACCTGTCTGTCTGTTCTTCTTTATATATTGTTATTTATTTTTTTTTTTTTTTTTGTTTCACCTCTGGTGGGCAACGTCCAGATGCCTGCTAAAATCTCCACCAGAGTTAGGAGGAAAGTCGGGAACATGGTCAAATTAAAGGCCGACATGACCTGATACACGTTGTTTAAAGGTTTGTAAGTCATAGGAAGTTGGGAAAATAGATGAAGAGAGTGTGTTCCAGACTTTACCAGTAGAGTAGATGTAAGACTAAGGATAGCGGTTAAGTCTGGGGTCGGAGAGTTGGACAGAGAAATAATGAGACTGTAGAAAGACGAGTCGCACGAGCCCTTCTCAATGGAGGAGGTATGCAACGAGAGAGTTCAGAAGAGCAGTGTCCATTGTAATAGTGATAGTATAAAGAAAGTGACGCAACAATTGGACGGGCAGAAAGAAACTGGAGAGAATTTGGGAGAGCAAGAGAGTTGATAAGACGAAAAGCCCTAGACTCCACCTTTTCAAGGAGAGCTGTATGTGTGAAACCACCCCAGATGTGCGAGGCGTACTCATACAGGGGCGAACAACACCCCTATTCAGAGCAAGCAACTGGGGTGGAGTGAAGAAATACTGAAGGGGTCTCAGAACACTTAACCTCTTTGAAGCCTGTTTAGAGAAGTAAGATCACGATGAAAAAAAAAACACCAAGAATTTTAAGGAGAGATGAAGGTTTGGGTTGAGTGGTTTCGAAGAAGATATAGTTGTATGAAATATTGTGTTGAGTACAGAGATGAAGAATTTGAATTTTGGTTGCACTGAAAACGACAATGTTTTCTCTGTCCCGAATTTAAAATGCGAGATAGATCAGAGGTCATTTGCTCCAAGGCTACCTTCCTTGCGTCTATTATTTGCTGTTGGAAGGGGCGCCTTTCAAATTGAAAAGAGTAATGAAGGGTAGTTATCAGCATAGGAGTGGATAGGAGATGAAGTAAGAGAGAGAGAGAGAGAGAGAGAGAGAGAGAGAGAGAGAGAGAGAGAGAGAGAGAGAGAGAGAGAGAGAGAGAGAGAGAGAGAGAGAGAGAGAGAGAGAGAGAGAGAGAGAGAGAGAGAGAGAGAGAGAGAGAGAGAGAGAGAGAGAGAGAGAGAGAGAGAGAGAGAGAGAGAGAGAGAGAGAGAGAGAGAGAGTCATTAATAAAAAGCAGAAAAAGTGTTGGGATAGGACAGATTCTTGAGGAACACCACTACTAATAGATTTAAAGGAAGAACGATGGCCATCTACAACAGCTGCTATAGAACGACCGGAAAGGAAATCAGAGACAAGGATAGATTCCGAATCTGGGAAGTTTAGAAAT